>BSBN01002389.1:0-12500 GCA_027924645.1 Cunninghamia lanceolata | reverse complement strand
AATCCACCGCTTTAGTCCGCTCAGCCATCTCTCCGAGATGGGAGATATAAAATGAATATAGCATTTCACTAAATAAAGACCAACATTTGTGAGAATCCAAATGTATTTCTTTATTCTGTTCCAAACAATTTTTCGGTTTCTCTAGCCCGGCCAGTACCTGGCCAGGCCATTCTCTTTCCTAGATAAGAATAATTGACCAAATTATGAATACAGTGCTTTACCTAATCTGAAAGCTAAAATAATTGTTATAAAAGCAGTAAAAAGGGCTATCAAAATTTGACCCTCTGATATCATTTCTTTATTTCCTCTCCAATCACTTTTTTTATTATCTAGATAAGGACTTCTATTTTTTGTATTTTAATAATTCCAGCTGTTCAAGGCTATAATATGGATGAGATGTTCTAGATTGAAACTGGATAGATCATATTGGGGTGATAAAAAAGAGATTTCAAAGACTAAGAGTGGATCAAAATTGTGAAAATGATCATAATTTTCATTATATCTGTCATAAATAAAAACTATGACAAAATCACTTGAATCATTCTAAGGAATGTGTTAATAATAATAATAACAGCTATATATATAATGATTACTATAATATTGATTAAGAGTTGTTGTTGCAAAATGAAAAACTATAAGGGGGAATTAAAACGAGCCATTTCCTATTGAATTTCCGGAATAGGAAAATATGATGATAAGAACTTGCATTAAACTCTTATTATAAGCTAATAATTCCTTTTTTCCTATTGGACAAAAGATCGATCTGTATGATACAATGAAATTGTGGCGGGTATAGTTTAGTGGTAAAAGTGTGATTCGTTCTATCATTATATTCGCAGAGTTAAAGGATCTTTCAACTCTCGTCTATATTTTTAAAAAACTCTATTTCTATATAGGTTCCAAACCTCTCCTATGAATACCCTGGTTCAGTTGTATACATTCTCGTAATTTGGGTCTGGAATGATAAAAGGACCATATTTTCCATTCCATCCAAGATGGCGAAACAGAATGTAGAATGTTTTCAAGGATTAGACCAATCGATCTAATCGGATCAATCAAAGATTCATGGATATCAAAAGATTATTTTTCATCGTAACTAAATGTTCAACAGCAAAAGTTGGAGTCAAATAGCTAGATAACAGTGACTTTGGTTTACTTGAGTCACCGTGATTTTGTTTGAGCTCGGTGGAATTTGATTTCCTCTAGGATCGCAATAAGTAGAAATAGGGAACGAAGTAATTAGAAAGATTCTTTAGTTATTTCAATCTTATCTTTCTATAGGGATCATCTATCAAGTGAATAGGTATTCCCTATTTAAGGTTGTTCACCTGGAGTAAAAAGGAAAGAAAAAACTACAAATAAACTAACATAGATGTTATGGAGCAGAGCAAAAATAGATTTTTGATGATAAAAAGAAAAAAGAAAATTGAATTTTCCTTTTTTATTCACAAAGATTTTATTTTATATGAAAAATCATTTTTCATTTACCTCCCTTTCTATCTCTCTGCCATGAAGGAGCCGAATGAAATGAAATTTTCATGTTCGGTTCTGAATTAGAGGCGTTAATCAACGCCGACTATAACCCCTAGCCTTCCAAGCTAACGATGCGGGTTCGATTCCCGCTACCCGCTCATTCATATTCCTTATTCAAAATATTTTTTGAATGTCAACTTCTTTCTCATTCACATGAATTTTTTATGTCCATGTTACATCTCTATTCTTTCTCTTTCTTTCCCGAATCTCGTCGTGGATGGAGAAAAAATCGGATTTTTTTGAACGATAAAGTATTTCAAGGAATAATGAAAATAAAGCGTCCATCGTCTAATGGATAGGACAGAGGTCTTCTAAACCTTAGGTATAGGTTCAAATCCTATTGGACGCAATAATCCATTGTGCTTGTAAATGTTGCAAAGTGGTTATTAAGCTCTTCTATCCTGTTCCGAGCAATTTATTAAATAGAGAAATTTATTTTTGTTCTCCAAGAAGAAAAAGTTCGGTATTTTCTTGAATAGCTTCTTTTAAAAGATCTTCTGCTTGTTCCGTGAATGTCCCAGTAGAACGTATAATTTCTCCAAACTGGGGTTTCTTATTTACTAAATAATCGCGCAGCTTAAGGATAAATTTTTTCACTTGTACAATCTCTAATACATCTAGATATCCATTCGTTCCAGTATAAATCATAGCTATTTGTTCTTCCACTTTCAAAGGATCTGATTGAGATTGTTTGAGCAACTCGCGTAATCGTTGACCTCTTGCCAATTGATCTTGAGTAGCTTTATCAAGATCAGAAGCAAATTGTGCAAAAGCTTCTAATTCTGCAAGTTGGGCTAACTCTAATTTTAATTTTCCAGCTACTTGTTTCATAGCTTTCATCTGAGCTGCGGATCCTACTCTAGATACGGAAAGACCAACATTAATGGCAGGTTGAATTCCTGCATTGAATAAATCGGCTGATAAGAAGATTTGTCCGTCGGTAATGGAAATTACGTTAGTGGGAATATAAGCTGAGACATCTCCAGCTTGAGTCTCCACTATTGGTAAAGCAGTCAAACTCCCTCCACCTAACTGAGAATTTAATTTAGCTGCTCTTTCCAATAAACGAGAATGTAAATAGAAAACATCTCCTGGATAAGCTTCCCGGCCAGGTGGTCTTCTTAATAGAAGAGACATTTGGCGATAAGCTTGTGCTTGTTTGGAAAGATCATCATAAATGATTGATGTATGTTGTTCTTTATACATAAAGTATTCGGCTAAAGCTGCTCCTGTATAAGGAGCAAGATATTGTAATGTAGCAGGAGAATCCGCAGTTTCCGCTACCACAATGGTATACTCCATTGCGCCACGTTTTTGGAACGTATTAACTACCTGAGCTACGGAAGAAGCTTTTTGACCAATAGCGACATAAACACATATTACATTCTGATTTTTTTGATTTATAATCGTATCTGTAGCTACTGCCGTCTTACCGGTCTGTCTGTCGCCAATAATCAATTCTCGCTGACCGCGTCCTATAGGGATCATAGAATCAATAGCAATAAGACCCGTTTGAAGAGGTTCATATACAGAACGTCTTGAAATAATACCTGGGGCGGGAGATTCGATCAATCGAGATTCGGAAGATGAAATCTTCCCCTTACCATCAATAGGTCGAGCTAGCGCATTTACAACTCGACCCAAAAAAGCATCACTTACTGGTATCTGAGCAATTTTTCCTGTTGCTCTCACGGAACTGCCCTCTTGTATCATCAAGCCATCACCCATTAATACAGCTCCAACATTATCTGATTCTAGATTTAGGGCAATGCCTACTGTACCATCTACAAATTCTACTAGTTCCCCTGCCATTACTTTATCAAGACCATGAATACGAGCAATGCCATCTCCTACTTGAAGTACAGTGCCAATATTAACAACTTTTACCTCGTTATTATATTGTTCAATTTGTTTACGTATCATACTACTGATTTCATCGGGTCGAATAGTTACCATTAACACTAGTTAATTCTCTTTTTAAAAATAAGACCTACTCTATATATTTTTTTGAATAATATTAATATATATATATGTAATGTTAATCAGTTATGTTTTTCATGGCTATAAGCAGGTCAATATTATGATCGATCGTACGTAAATGTAACTCGCTATTCAAATGACTATTCAGAGTTCTTAGAGCTCTTTGGACAGCTTGGCGAGAAATTTGTTGTCGAACCTGTTCAATTACTCTTTGTTGTTCAAAGTGAACGGTCTCATTCTTTAAATTCTCTAATTGTTTCAAATTAACAGAAGCAACATTGATAAGTTCCTCTTTTTCTTGTTCTATTTGAGAGTATCCATTTACCCGAATTTCGCGCGCTCGCCTTTCTACTTCCCGTAAGCGAGCCCGGGCTTGCTCAAGCTGATTAGCAGCTCCTTTACATAGTTCTTCAGAATTCTGAATAGTACTCAATATTTTCTGTTTACGGTTATCTAATAGATTACTTAATGAAAGTAGATTATCTATTCATAAGTTGAACGAATTTCTAATCTCTTCCCAAACCGAACACGAACCTTTCGATTCATTCGGCTCTCCCGCTCGGCTTTTTTTTTACAACATTATAAATCTTTTTTTTTTACCAAGCCTACCCTTTTCGTTCATATTATGTAAAAATAAGATCAATCTATCAAAGACCGAAATCTACGAAGGGCTCTTTTGCCAAAAGGGATTTTTTATTATCAACAAAGTTGTTGTTCTTTTCTCTTCTTTTTTTCTCTTCTTTTTTTCTTTTCATTCGTATTTATTTCCTCTTTACTTTTTCTTGAATAAATTTCCTTCTGTGTAGGTCGTCGGTTCCGCATTTAAACCAAAAAAATTGGATGGGAGATTAGGACTATTTTTCAGTAGATAGGTTGAATAATTCCATTGATATGAATGTTATATATCGGATCAACCTCCAACTATGCCTTTGAACCAATCTCATATTAGCACAGCGGTGGAAAGAGTACCCAGTTGTGCTTGGACTTCAAGCAGTTTAGCTTTAACCATTCTAAAGATTTTCTCTTGTTGGTTGGGATTGGTAGGAAAATTTCCCAATCAATTACGAAATGCTATAGTTCTTCCATATTTATTTTTTCCCCTTTAGAAGTAATTCGTCGAGATCATGCACTTTTCTATCTACAAAGTGCAGTTGGTTGGACCCAGCTAGATTATTCAAATATACAACTCGCACACACTCCCTTTCCGAAATAGATCAGTACACCAAGCACCACACTGAGATTTATTATATTTGTTTCTAAAATATTGGTATTTAACCCGAAACCCTCAGCGGAGGGTAAAGAAATTAGGGAAATGAAAGAATCAGTTACATTTTTCATACGCTCTCCCCTCATAAATAAGGATACTTTTACAAAGTTTTTTCTCTGCCTCAATTCTACTATTATTCCAGTTCCGGATAAGCAGATTTCAAGTACTTAGTAAGTCCCAGGTCCCGCATAACGATAAATAAGGATACAATTAGAAAAAAAAACTTTGCTCGATCTATCTACTTCTTCAAGTGTCACAAATCTTTCTGGCCAAAACAAGTGAAGTATAAGTTCATTATTTTGGATCAGCCCCTCCCCTATTGGCTGAACAAAAAAATTCATAGAGGAGGGTACTTAAAATCCCAAAGGGTACGGATTTTGGTCTCCGAGATCAAACAAATGGATTAGCAAATAAAAGTGCTAGAGCTACAACTAATCCATAAATAGTTAAAGCTTCCATAAAAGCTAAACTTAGCAGTAAGGTACCTCGTATTTTACCCTCCGCCTCTGGTTGTCTCGCAATACCTTCAACAGCTTGTCCCGCAGCAGTGCCTTGACCAATGCCAGGTCCAATAGAAGCAAGACCTACGGATAATCCAGCAGCAATAACAGAAGCAGCAGAAATTAAAGGATTCATGGTAATCTCCTCTTACTAAGGTTGATAAATGGTGGATAATACGATAGTTTTATCTATTGATTTGATTGTTCACGTTCAACTAGAGAACAATTTCTTTGAAACAACTAAACTCCAACGAAATGGTATTTAAAATTATGATATTACCAAATAGGTAAATTCTATACCCTGATATTATATTCTTTTTTAGATGAAATAGAGGCAGATTTTTATTCATTTAGAAAATGAAATATTCTGCATAATAGCCTATTTTATTTATGAGTAATTCTAAAAGATATATATATATATATCTATATATTAATATATATAGATCATATATGCATGTACATATATGACATAATACAAACTATGTACATAAAATGTATGTATCCCTTCGAGGTGGAAAAATTCATTGTTCTACACCGGGGTACATAGTTTACTCAACTAACTCCCATTAGTAAACCTATTCCATTTTATTATGTAGATATGAACCTACAAATATGATCTATTCTATCTATCAATTTTATCGACGGGATTAGTTATCCTAAATCTTTTTACTAAGATCTTAGAGATTAAGTATTTACATTTATGATTATACAAGAGAGAATCAAAATGGAAAGAACATTTCACGTCTGATACATATCAAATTATGTATGAATTGAAAGTTAGAAAAGACTGAGTGCAAAATTAATGATGACCTTCCATGGATTCGCCTATATAAGCTGCGGCTAGAGTTGCAAAGATTAGAGCTTGAATACCACTTGTAAATAATCCTAGGAACATTACAGGTATAGGTACCACTAAAGGTACTAACGAAACAAGAACGGCAACTACCAATTCGTCAGCTAATATATTTCCAAAAAGTCGAAAACTAAGTGATAGAGGTTTTGTAAAATCTTCTAATATGTTAATTGGTAAAAGTATTGGGGTTGGCTGAATATATTTACCAAAATAGCCTAAACCCTTCTTTGTAAGACCTGCATAAAAATAGGCTACTGATGTGAGCAAAGCTAGAGCTACTGTAGTATTAATATCATTTGTAGGTGCGGCTAATTCCCCATGGGGTAATTTAATAATTCCCCAAGGAAAAAGAGCACCTGCCCAGTTAGAAACAAAGATAAATAGAAACATAGTCCCTATAAAGGAAACCCAGGGACCATATTCTTCTTCGCCAATCTGAGTTCTAGCCAAGTCCCGAACAAATTCGAGAACATATTCCACAAAATTTTGAGCTCCGGTCGGAATTATTTGTGGGTCTCGAACAGCTAGAGTAGCTGAACCTAATAAGACAGCAATTACAATCCAGGAAGTTATAAGTACCTGTGCATGAACTTGAAACCCCCCTATTTGCCAATAAAAATGCTGACCTACTTCCACACCGGATATCTCGTAGAAATGATTCAGCGTGTTAATAGGAAATTGTACAATATCCATATTACCCTTTATAAAGATGAACTTCAAAAAGAAATGATTTTGGTTCAATGACCGATTCCTCAATTATTTCACTATCATCAGTCAGGCTACGAAATAAAATAATGGAATGATTATTTGATTGATTAAGAAGATTTCTTTATTTCTATAAAAAGATTTTATCTTAATCTATTCTATAAGATTTGGGAATAGTAGCCAACTTAGTTCTATCTTCTCGTTTTTTTTTTTTTTAATTCACTTTTTATATAATTACAGTTCTCTACCCGCGCGAATTGCTAAAATTAATTTATTTAGGATCAGTCGGATTGGTCCTCTACCATCATCATTGGCTGGAATTGGGATATCCACGAGATCTGGGTCACAATCTGTATCAACTAAGCAAATTGTTGGAATACCTAAAGTTCTACATTCCCGAATAGCAGTATATTCTCCTTTTTGATCGAGAATTATTACAATATCGGGCAATTTTGTCATGTATCTAATACCACCTAGATCTTCCTGCAATTTGTTCAATTCTCTGTTGAGTATTGCTGCTTCTTTCTTCGTAAATCGATCAAATCCTCCCGTATTTTTTTTTTTCGTTAAATTTTTCAATTTTTCAAGTCTTGTTTCTGTAGTAAACCAATTAGTTAACATACCCGCGAGCCATTTTTTATTTACATAATGACATCGAGCTGCTAAAGCAGCTAATTTAGCAGCATCAGCTGTTTGATGTTTTGTACCAACTATCATAAATTGTTTTCCTCTCTTTGCTCCATCAAACACAAAATCACAGGCTGCTGATAAAAAACGAGCAGTGTAAGTCAAATTTATAATATGACTATTTTTACGTTCTTTAAAAATGTAAGGTGCCATTTTAGGATTCCATTTTCTAGTCTCATGACCAAAATGAACTCCTACCTTTACCATCTCAATCAAATTGATGTTCCAATTTTTTTTCGTCATTTTGTTTTTCTTTTTTACTATAAACTGTAATATCTACATTCCAATGGAATGGGTTACATTTAAAAGATTGCTTGCCGTAGTATACTTGGTACAAGATATTCATTTCATTTTCTATTTTTATTAGAAAAGAAATCTAACAAGAAATTTATTCATTTATAAAAATTACTTTTTTACTGCTCGTGTTGATTTTTTCTTTTTTTTTACTGCTCGTGTTGATTTTTTCTTTTTTAGTAATTTTTTTATTTTTTTGATCACTTTTTTTTTTTTTTGCTTAACAGAAACAGATAAAACAGAGATTTCTTTATATTGATGATCAAAGAAAAAATCTTTCACTTTATTGATAAATAGATTTTTGTTCCTCGTTCTCGGATCCATTTTGTTGCCTTTTCCCAAACGGTTGAATCCAGTACCGACAGGTATCATTCCCCCGAGAATAACATTTTCCTTCAAGCCCTTCAACCAATCAATACGACCTTGAAGAGCAGATTTAGCTAGGACCCGAGCAGTTTCCTGAAAACTCGCTTCTGACAGAAAACTTTGAGTATTCAGAGATGCCCTTGTCATTCCCAATAAAATGGTTCGATAGTTGATTGTTTTTTCTAGAGCACGATCCATTCTTTGTACTCGTGATAATTCAACGAGTTCTCCGGGTAAAAAAACACTACTTAGTCCATTTTCAAAATTTTTATTTTCCGAATTGTCCACATCTACAATTAAAACTTTCGATGTAATTTGGCGCACAATAATTTCTATATGTTTATCAGAAATTCGCACCCCCTGGGATCGATAAACCCTTTGAATTTCATTGACCAACTGATTCTGACTATGCTCCATAGTTATCCTAACACTGATGAATGACCCCCAAAAGTTTCCAAAAAATATTGCCAGGTGCCTGTTCAATTTTTGAAAATATTTTTTTCGATTTTTCGATATTGAAGTAGCCGAGCGGGCTTCTGACAATTGTTCAACTTTAGGAAGACCTTGAATTATATCATCGGATTTTAATCTTTCGTATAACAGAGTTATCAATGTATCTCCTTCGTAAAGAATTTTTCCATAATGACTATTAAGAGTTGCTCCTCGAGTACCCAAATAGGGTTTAGCTAATCTAATGGTTAAAGATTCCTCATGAACAACTACAATTTGACCAGATCCTTGGAGTTGTTTATCTTCGGATATCCATATACTTTCAAAAAAAAATTGTCCAAGGCTAACTACTGGAAATGTTTTTTCAAAAAAATGGGATAAGGAGAAGTACGAATTCAAATTGAAGAAATTGAAAATAATATTCCTGCATGAATCAAATTTATAAATTCCTCTCTTTTCGTCCATAAAATAGCATTTAGGTACTTGGAAAGTGTTCGAGTCATTGTTAGAAATTGAACGTTTATTTAGTAACACTTTTTTATAAGTTATGAAATGGGAGTATGGGAAACGGTTAGCAATACTATGTAAATGACCCAGGAGACCTGACAATTCAATGATTTTTCTATTTGCATCCGACTTTTTGACTGTATTCAAACATTTTAAATCATTAAATAGAACGATTTGCAAAAAATCAGAAGAAGAAAGAACCATAAAAGATTCATCTTTTTTATTCTCATTAGGGAATGAACGAATAGTCCCCTTACTAAGTGATTTACTTTTATCATTGGAAAAAAAAGAATTAGTTATGGTTCGATCAGTTTCAAAATAATTCAATATATTTTTTTTTATTTCTTTTTCAAAACAGTTTGAGTCAACTGATTCATGTTTCACTTGATCCACTGAAGAATTCGAAAGTGATTTATGTTTTTTGCGAAGAAGAAGTTCTGTAATATCCACTTGATCTTGATCTTTATAAAATGAAGAAAAAGGTACTACAACAGATTCATATATATTTCCCGATAATACCCATAAATGAGTTGTCTTTAATATAAAATTAGACATAGGGAGACTTCGGTGCATTTCTCCTGTTAGGCCAGAATATATATATTTCTCGACTTTTTCTTTGAAGGGAGGTTTTTTAGCACGAACCTCGGCAATAACTTGTTCCGATTCCACGAGTTGATTATTCTGAATGAAAAGCAAACTTTCTGGTGGAATGGTTAAGTTTTGTACTTTCTTTTTATTATCGATAGTCACATATAAACTATTATGACATATATAAGCAGGATGCCCATGACGGGTACGTGTAGGATAAACCAAATTTTCATTGAATTCAATTTTTCCGGTGAACGGGGCTCGTACATGTTCTGCAATATCACCTGTAAATACTCCACCAGTATGAAAAGTCCTTAATGTTAGTTGAGTTCCCGGTTCTCCAATTGATTGGCCTGCAATAATGCCGACTGCTTCTCCTAATTCGATTAAGTTACTATGAGTAGTATTCCGACCATAGCATAATTGACAAATCCAAGATATACTTTTGCAAGTAAAAGGGGTTCGTATATATATTGGTTGTGCTTGGAAATAATATAATTGATGGGCAAGTTTAATTCCAATATCTTGATTGCGCGTGGCAATACATCTCCCGTTTATATATACATCGTCTGCTAATACACGACCAATTAGTGTTTGTAGAACAAATTTATTTTGGATTGTTTCTCGATCTTGAATGAGACTTACAAAAACACCTTGGATAGTACCACAATCTGCTTTACGTACAACGATGTGTTGTACTACTTCAACAAGTCTACGTGTGAGGTATCCAGCATCTGCTGTTCGTATAGAAGTATCCACAACTCCTTTACGAGCACCATAACATGAAATAATATATTCCGTTAAAGAAAGTCCTTCACGGAAATTCCCTTGAATGGGTAGATCCACAATTTGTCCTTGAGGATCTGACATTAATCCTCTCATACCTACTAATTGGTGAACCTGAGATGTACTTCCTCTAGCTCCTGAGAAGGATATCATATGTACTGGATTCAAAGGATCAGTCATCCTAAAATTCGGATTCATTTCTCGTCTCAAATATTCACTGGTAGCATGCCATATCTCAATCAATTGACGTAATTTTTCCACTGCATGTACATCCCCATAATCATGATATTTTTCCGAAGCAAAACCTTGTTGCTGCGCATCTTGGATAAGCCATATTTTAGATGGTGTTGTTAAAAGATCATCAATTCCTAATGAAATAGCTGCATCAGTAGCTTGCTGGAAACCTAAAATCTTCAGTTGATCTAATATATGTGATGTATATGTCATTCCAAATTGATTTATGAATCTGCTAATAAGCTGCTTCATAACAATTTTATCCATCCCTTTATTAAAAAAGGGCACTTCAAAGGGAAAGGGCACTTTGACGAAATTAGCCATAAAAATAAAATCTCCCCATTTTGGGGAGCAGGATTCAGCAATGGGTTTAAGCCTGGAAGGCTCCCTTGATCTCTATCTCTGCATGAATGAAAGGATCATAAGATTAATAACATTAAATTCTGAATAGTGACATTTCTTGTCGGATCTCATAAGTCAACAAGCCTTTTATGGCTTCTTCTATTTCTCGATTAAAACGAATACGACCACGGTTGTTCGAATGTATTTATTAAGTATTTCCCCCACTCTATCTTTTCTTATTCGAAAATGTTCATGGATTTCGTAGAAAGTACCTAAAGATTCATACTGAACTTCGATAGGGACTTCTCCCTTTACTGAATTAATAATAGAGGTATCTATATTTCTCTCCCACCGGAGCCATAAAGGACTGTCTAAATCAATTTGTTTTTGTTGATAAGCTCTAAGCGCATCATCATAGCTATAAAACGAAGGCGAAACCATCTTATTTTTTAAGTTATCTGGGTGATACCTATTTTCATAAATACCTTGGTTTTTTTGAA
Source organism: Cunninghamia lanceolata (assembly GCA_027924645.1). NCBI lineage: Eukaryota > Viridiplantae > Streptophyta > Pinopsida > Cupressales > Cupressaceae > Cunninghamia > Cunninghamia lanceolata. The sequence continues at coordinate 908 of BSBN01002389.1, read as the reverse complement.
GAGTTGATCTATAAAGTCCTAGAAGCATATCTTGAGTCGGTACGCAAATAGGATCTCCTATAGTTGGAGAGATAAGATTGAGATGAGAAAACATAAGTAAACGAGCTTCTACTTGAGCTTCCATAGATAAAGGTACGTGGACAGCCATCTGATCTCCGTCAAAGTCCGCATTAAATCCTGCACAAACCAATGGGTGTAACCGAATGGCACGTTCTTCTATTAAAATAGGTATAAACGCTTGTATTCCTAATCTGTGTAAGGTGGGTGCTCGATTTAATAATATGGGATGTCTTTGTATAATCTGTTTAAGTACGTTCCATATAATAGGTGCCCTATCTCGAATTAAAAATTTAGCAGATCTTAGATTGGGAGCAATCTGTTGTTCAACTAACTCAAGAATTAAAAATGATTGAAAAAGTTCTATTGCGATTTCTCGGGGCAATCCACATTGATACAATGAGAGAAGGGGACCTACCACAATAACAGAACGACCTGAATAATCAACCCGTTTTCCAAGTAAATTTTCACGAAATCTTCCTTCTTTACCTTGGAGGAAATCTGAGAAGGATTTATAAGGTCTATCGTTCCTGTCTCTCACTGGTTGTCCGCCGATACTGTTATCAAGAAGTGCATCTACGGCTTGTTGGACTAATCTCTTTTGATCAATAAATAAACCCGGCATTAGAAATACACGACTATTTTCTATGGATTGGAAAAGATTATTATTTCGACGGATAACTCTTTGATAAAGTACATTGAGATCCGAACTAATAACTAAACCTTCCGGTAATTGATACATTGGTCTCAGGTCGGGAGGAAGAACTGGTAATAGGCGTAGAACCATCCATTGTGGATCTACGTTTGCTCGAATAAAATATTTAGCTAATCTCATCCGTCTAACCAAACGA
>BSBN01002388.1:0-45782 GCA_027924645.1 Cunninghamia lanceolata | reverse complement strand
GAATCCTGATCACTCATGTCTGCATCTACTTGATTTTCTTTCTCATCCTCATCTGTGACATGCTGCTCATTCTCTCTCCCAATCTCTTCATTGGTAATCAAAATCTCTTCTTCAAACACTCCATCATCGTCTTCATCCACTTCTTCAAATGTTTCTTATAATTTAACATATTGCCCATTAGGCATTATATCGAAAACTTCCATGAATTTTCATTTGGAACGAGACTTTGTTTGAATGACATACGACCATCCTGGACTTCTTACATCATCAATTAGAAATGATTGGTTAATTTGAAGAGGGGAAACATACGACTCATCCATCTCTGATAAAAATTGCCCTGTATTTGCGCGTACAAATCCATACTCATCAAATTGTACTGTGGATGGTTGGATCCACTTACATTTTAATAATAGGACTATTTTCACCAAAATCCACTTGAATAATTTCTTGGATGAATCCAACATAAAATTTCTTCTCATTTTCGTGAAGAAATTCAGCACTAACAACACAATCACAATTTGTCTTTCCTTTGTCTTTTTCTTCCACTCTTAAATGACTACCATAGGCCCACATTCCACTAAAACAGAACCCATATATGTGGAGATTGTGAAAGCTCACTTTCTTCCGTTGTTGCATCTTGACCTTGTTCTTTTGCATCACTGACTGCATTAGCAATCCATTCTTCAAATTTTGGAAAGAATCACCTCCAATCAAATCATGACGTCTGTGCTTTTGAGGTCGATGTTGCATCCAAGTTTGATTCTCTTCTTCATATTTTCTACATAGAATATTAACGTACAAATAGTAAGATTAAAAATATAAATGTGTAAATGCAATTGAGTAAATAAATTATTATGTAATTTTTTTTACCTATGCCACTTATCGAACGAAGTTGTGTTTTGAAGAATATAGGCATGTATCACACTTCTTTCTTGATGTGATAGCTTGAAGCGACATCCCATTACCTTCTAATACTTCACCTGCAACTCTTTCATTTTCGTCATCATCCCATACATGTCGATTGACATTTTTAAAATCCTTTATATATTTTGTGCAAAATCCCATGGCCTCTTGCATTGAATATCCCTCAGACATGTTGCCTTCCAGTTTTGCCCTAGTATAAACAATTTTTTTCTAAACCTTCATATATCGTTCTATAGGCTACATCCATCTCGTTCTTACTGGGCCACAATGCTCTAGTTCATATTCTAGATGTATCAAAAGATGCATAGAAATGTTAAAGATTGTTGGTGAAATTCCCGTTCCAATAGACAAAGGACTTCAACAACCTCCTCCCTCAAACTATTAAAGTTTGAAGGATCTAATACATGTAAACTCATGCTCTTTAATATTAGGCCCAACCTTATAATTACCAATCTTCGCCCCTTTGCCAAACTTGATATATTTACCACAATAGGTAAAATATTCTCGATTATGACATTGATAGTCATGGGTCTTGAGGCCTCTTAAGCCATTAATGTCAGTTTGGCTTCTAATACTACTACTTACATATCCAGTGGGAAAGCGAGTCTGAGACAACAACTGTAAGAATTGTGCAAGTTGTTCCTTTGTCCAGACATAAGGAGCACTAGGTTTTCTATATTTTTCATCAGCACATTTTTCAACCCAAAGATTTCGATGAATCTTTAGTTGTTGAAAGTCTTCACGTGATGAAACAGTATCAAAAGCACCAAAAGAGTTTCTATAATAGCATAGGCTATATTTTTCTCAATATGCATAAAGTCAACAGTATGCCTAATGGCTATATCCTTAAAGTATGGCAACTTATAGAATATGCACAACCGTTTTACACCGCTTTCACTACATGGATCATATCTACTACCAGCAATCCCATTATTTTCAATAAATGACATTCTTTTTTGTCCATTCTCAACAATGTAATCACTTGTTATTAGCAATGGTGCTTCACGATTCTCTTCTTGACCATTGAAATGTGTTTTTTGTCGATGATATGGATGATCCATTTTAAGGTAAGCATGATGTCCACAATAAATACACTTATGCAAACTTCTTGATTGCTTCACAAAATCCTTAAAGTTGCAAGCAGGACATCCATGGTATCCATGAACACTGAGACCAGACAATGTGCCATATGCAGGAAGATCATGAATCATAAACAATAAGGAAGCTCTTAAAGTGAATTTGATTAAATGACCATCCCTTAAAGATTGAATTACTTCAATTCCTTTGCACAATTCCATTAGCTCATCATATAATGGCTCTAGATAAGCATCGATTGTATCTAAAGTCACACTTTTCTTTCTTGGTGTAATCAATGATAGCATTAAGAAAAATGGTTTAGTTGCTAACCATGGATGCAAGTTATAATTTATTAAAAACACTAGCCAAGTTGACCATTTAATACTTTAATCTGAGAATGGATTCACTCCATTTAGAGCCAAACCCAACCTTATATTACGAGGATCTTGAGAAACATCAGGCCATCTATTATCAAATTCCATCCACGTCTTAGAATCGAGCACATGTCGTTGTTTTCCATCGGTACTCTTATTTTGGCATGCCATTGCATAAGTTCAGCAATGTCTTTGCACCTATACATTCAGAGTAATCGTAAGATTATTGGAAAGTGGTGAAGAACCTTTCTAGGAACCATAGCTGATTTCAACCCTTATCTATACCTCGCTTCATGACATTTCAAACATTCACTCTCACTTGCAAGATTATTGCGAAATAATACATAACCATTCCCACATGTGTGGATGTTTTCATACCCTAAGCCTAGCTTAGTGATTTTCTTTTTACATTGACTTCATTTTGTTGGCAATGTGGAGTCAGGTGGTAACAACAAACTTAATAAAGCCAATAACTGATCTACACTCTCATTTGTCCAACCATGCACCACTTGCAAGTTAAGAATTTGGAAGGATTGTTGTCAAATGACTTAACTTGTAATTAGCATACACAAACTTTAAAGCATCTCCATAGATTTGGCCCAATCATTGTCTAGACCCTTATTCAACATTCTATAAACTTCAAACCTTCATCTAACATTGATGTCTCTTCATCTATGTTTGGTGCCACTTCATCTATGTTTGTTACCTCTTCATCTCTCACACTCTGCAATTCCATCATATCTTCATAATAATTGTAATCCCAAGGGCTTATACTACTATGTCCATATCTTATCATATGTCGATAAATCACATTTCTTTTTCTCACCTTTCCACCAAGACAATCCTTACATGGACATGGATATTTTTCCATGTGCCTATCGTTGGCTACTCTGTCATCATATGCATGGTATAGATTCGTAGTCAACCTTCGACATTGATCCATCTATAATGTTTTACACGTAGCAACAAAAATCTTTAGGTGAAAAAATCGACAAACCAAAAGTTCAAGATTTTTGAAAAAATTGGATTTTTAAAAAATGTAAAAAATTGTAGAATAAGAGAAACTTTTTTTTAATTGAAAGGCATTTCTATAGCAATAGAGTTATAGAGAGCAAATAAAATAGAGAGTTTAACTAATGAATTGTAAAACATAGATTTTTGTAGTTTATATTCAAATTGCCGATTACATTGCATTACACATATTTCCAAACTCAAAGCATTACTTCACATTGCATAACTAATAACTAGATGCTGATAGATGACAAAATTTCAATTACAATATGTTCTGATGCAGGGGCATCCTTGATGCACCTTTGATGCAAATTATTGTCATGTTGCTAAAATTTGGTTTTTGGTTTGGTTGGGGTCAATAAGGTCATGTAAGACCATTTGGGGTCATTTAAGTCCATTGTGTGATGTTTTGGTGTCATGTTGTAAAAAGTTTCAAAATGTTGTCAAAAACTTGCAAATGTTGTCATTAGTGTTAACAAAGGAGTTGGTGGTCAGTTTTTTAGTTACCAATGGTTGTAACATGTTAAATATGCCATGTAACCTCGATCAAAAGGTTGGAGAGAAGTTTGAATTAGAAATACTTCATTTGCACATCCAAACTTGTGTTTTTTCTGTGTAAATTGATTGTAATTCATATTATATGGACTGGTACATATTGGTATGGTCTTGAAACCAATTGGAGAAGTTGGAGAAGGGTCCTAGCTTTCGAATGCATTTGGTTTGGTAGAATTTCATCAAGTTTTGTGCGAGCTATTGCATTTTTGGTGAGTGTAGGTCTAAACCCTACCTCTATGCACTCATTATCTCTCTATTATAGAACAGTCACCCATAAGTATATAGAATTTAGACTTTCATTTGTAGACTGTCATAGGTTTATGAAACTGTCATATTCCTGCAACTATACTACCATGTAGAATATATGCCTTATAATAATAGCATTATTAGTGGTTGTCCTTTTTGCTATTTAAGAATTCTATAAATTTGTCTACTAGTTGCTTCCAAAGTCTTGATGAAATGCTAACATCATCACCTTATGACTATAATATTCCTTATTGATCTTTGTGCATTGCCAACTGCCCTTGCTTTCTCAAAAACTAACACACCACCCTTGATCACAATAGCTTAAGACTCATCTCACTTTCTCTATGGCATGAACTGTGTACTTTATCTCTTGCTCACTATCATTTATGCTCCTTGAGTCTTCATGATTATCTTCATGACTGAGTGTTGATCGTGTCCTATATATGAAACTCTCTCCTTCAATGTAGCCAACAATAAACCTAGAATATTTTCATAAAGGCATATAAGGTAGTGATGTTGAATGTTTACGGAGGAAAAGTAACATAATATCAAGTCCAAAAAACCCATAATACTTAAATATGTGTCTTTGCTTTGAAAAATGTGTTACAAAGTGTGTTTCTCAGTGCTGTGACTGAGAAAACTGAGTTACAATACCTTTTTTTTGCTTATATAGCTCTAAAACAAACAAAAAACACTAAGATCCCTAAACAACACATTCAACCTATTGCATAAAGCAGTGGGCCAAGCTGTCTAACAGCTAGTACATGATAAACATCAACTATGTCATTTTTTTCAAATATTTTAGTGGCCACCGTGTGAAGGTCCCTTCTTTCTCTTTCAGACAGATAGCTCCATCTATTTTGTCTTCATAAGCAAGGGGTATGTTACTTGTGGCCTTTATAATATTTACATTTGCATCTCTTGTTCCTTTCAATTTGACTCCATGTACCATAGATAGTGAGTGAATCTGCCCAATGCCCACAACAACACCATCAAACAGATCCAACACCCCAACTTTATCCCCTTCTTGGAGTTTATCAATATTAAATGTCTGCAAAAACAAAAAAAAAATGCACATTATATTGTTTTTGACAGCTGTATGTAATGTCTTATGTCTTGAAACAAATCAATTTTTGTATGTGCTTTTTTTTTATTCTATTGAATAACAAAGAAGCAACTTTTTACTCTGAAAAACAACTAACCCATTGCGAGGTACAAACAAATGGAGGGCAAGACTACAATAGTGCTAGACTATACGAGTACTCCAGAAAGAGACATGGATTGGCAATGAAGTCCCCCCAATTGAGGACCATGACATCCCCGAACACAGTGCACTAATGCATTGCCAAAATCTATGTATGCACTCTATTACAACTAAGCTCTAAGCTTCCATATGTAAGTTATATGTTCTCCCTTATTTTCATAATCTATGTATACTAGCTAATTACACTTCACTACTATTCTAACCAACTTCTATCAAATAGGTAATGATTACCCTTATTTACATAATAAAACAACCATTACTTACTTGAATAGTACTTACTTGCATGTGGTTTCATACCACTCACCTCAAGTTCAACACAATCGAGTTCATCATAATTATCACTATCAACATTGATATGAAGTTGTACAGTTTTGCAGAGAGCTCTATTGACAGGGCCTTTTTCTTTTCGTTCTGCTTTCATATAATTGCTCTGCATGTGGTTTAATCATCATGCAAAAATTAATAAGTCAAGTAAAGAATGTAAAAGCTATAAATTTTTGTCCAAAAGAACACTTTAAGCATGAAGAATTAATGACAAAACATTGGGACAGATTAACTTACAACTTAAAGAATGCAAAAGCTATATTTTTTTGTCCAAAAGAACATTTTAAGCATGAAGAATGACAGAACATTGGGACATATAACTGACAACTATTATATTACCTCAACTTCAGCATAACTATGACAACTGTGCTGCACATTCTTGTCCAGTTCATCATGATCACTATCAATATCAGCAGCTCTGTTGACATCATGAAGGCGTTTTTGTTTTCCTGTTGCTTTGATAAAAAGTGGTTTAACCATCATGCAAAAAAATATACAAAGCATTCAATAGTCAAGTAAAGAATGCAAGCTATAAATTTGTCCAAAAGAACATTTTCTGGATCACTCCAACAATAAAGAAACTGGGTTGGATTCTCCTACGCTCAAATTTTAATAATCTACATATTAAGAGGTATTTGTATACAAAATTTCCAAACAAGAAGAAATGAGATCAATAGAGCCTCTTACCTCATCTGAATCTATGGATTTATGCTCATTCCATGTAGAAACTATAGGGTTAATGGAGGCAACCAACTGCGAAACTTGCTGAGACTGTATATGCAATTCATTACATGTTGGTACCCTTCATTTGATTTGACATGATCTAGAGAGGCTGATGCTACTAGGTATGTAATAGATGGCTGTGAAATCTCTGTTGATGAACTAGATTTCCACTTCATCCTACTCTTAGATTTACTAGGATCTAGTGTTGCCATATAATTGACAGTATCTTTTGCACCTGCTTCTCTATTACTATTTTCCACCTAAAATACAATGTCAATTTTAACATATAGTTAGTTCAATGAAAAATTGAAATAAATAACACAATGTAAATTGAACCAAAAAGCCACACTTACTCCAAATTTGCCCATTTTGGCCTGCAACCCGCTTCAGCCAAATGTATATCCAACCCTCACATTATCTCTTTCTCTCTTGCCTCTATTACTCTTTGCCAAATATTCTTTGGAATGCATAGTTTCTTTCAATGCCCCCCACTGTTTGGGAGATAGATTGGAGTCTAACATCTCTTTTCCCTCCATGATTATTTTTCTGCAATTGTATCTAAAATTGTTCATCAAAATTCTCATCTTTTTCTTGTAATATTTTCTAGAGATTTGTCCACCAATAGTCTCAAAAGCATTTTCCATTTTTTGTATAACATTTTCCACACTTCGTGGATCTTGCTCTGCAAAATTTGATTAATATCCAAATGGGCCTTACATCTTACACCCAACACGAAGGCCCACTTTACAGCATTTGGCCCAATGGGCTCACCATCTCTCGATACCTCAAGCAAGAATGGCTTCTTGCCTTCTAATTTTCTTTCTTTTGCATTCCTCTATGTAGATTTGTACAAACCTTGACTCAATCTTTGTCTTTTGACAAAAACGTCCACATCTTTTATTAAACCACTACTAGTATTTATGGCTGATCCACTAGTTCCATCAAAAGTTCTAGATGCAACAGGTGCACTCTGAGGCACAACAGATGCAAGCAGTCTCTCTTCATGACTTTCATTAACCAGAACTTCATGCTTCTTGGCCACATCAGGTGTGGCATGAGTAGGTATATCATGAGTACCGGTCTTCGCAGATTTCACTTCAAACACATCCTTTAATCTTGAATAAATCATCTGCAGACCTGTTGTTCCTTTAATGCTCTGATGTTTTTCAATAATCTCTCATAGACTTTGTTTTAAGAGATCATCACAACGTTACACATCACCATGTGCTATATCAGGCTACACATGATCACCATGTGCTATATTAGGCTACACATCAGCATATGCTATATGAGGCTACACATGATCATCATTGCAACTATTGTTTTCACCAACTGCATTTGTTGAATCACAAAAAAGGTGGCTTCTACGAGATGGCAGCACTGTATCTTTTCTTTCCTTTTGTTTTTTCTCTGCATTTTCTTTGCACTCTTTTTGTTGCCTATAAAACAAAAAAAATATCATATTATGTCTTATATGTACATAAAGCTCTTGCCTATAAAATTTCATTAAACATTATTAAACAAATAATATACTACTTAATGGATTTACAACTTGCCTGTTTGTCAAACCAAGACTCAATAAATATTCATTATTCTTGGTCACTTTTTCTCTACGAAGGCGCTCATAATTTGTCAATGAAGTTTCAACATTATGATCACTATCATCTAATTTGCGCCTTACAACCCTTCTCTTCATTTCCTGAAGTCCAAATAAACAATAATGTATAAATCAACAACTTGAATCAATAAAACTTTATTGAGTTCATAAGTTGATAACTGTTGACTTTCCAATCTACTGATAACCGCAAATGAAAACTTAAAATAGAATTCAATTTATAGATTAAAAAGCTTTTGCAGTCAAAAACCAAGAAGATGTTTACAACAATTATAGGTATTAGACAAATTTTCCTTTGGGATATATTCACAAGAAAAGAACTCATAAAAACATAACACAAGTAGGATGAAGGAAAAAACATAGTCTAGTTCATCATGAGGTGTGTTAGAACCATTCAAAATTTCACATAGTCCCACTATGTTTCATACATTTTCCTTCCATAAATCCATAATTAGGGATTCATATTCCTTTTAGAATTGTTCTAGGAGTCATTTATGAGCATCTCATATCAGGTCTATGTGAAAGAAACTTATATTTTTGACCATTGATGTGTTTTTGTCTCTTATCATAGCCCCGTAGTACATGCAAACAACCTTGGTGGGTGTGCGAGAATTAGAGGATGTGAATACACAGTTACCGCTTCCTCGCAGCATGTAGAAAATTTAGTTGCGGTGTTTCGGTATAAACTCAAGCAACACACAATATGTTACCGCGCCCCTACGGTAGGTAAGAATATGACCGATGGCAATGTGGTAGGAAGGAGTCGGGATAAAGTGTTCACCACGCTCTCGCGATGGTTTCAAGTTGAGCCTGCGGTGTTGCGGTATAAGAAGTTCAAGTGACCGGTAATGCTACATACCGCAACCCCGCGATGCTGATAACTTTGACTTACGATAATGCAGTAAATAATGAATGGGAGACCAAAGGCTCCTGTGGCCCCGTGATGGTCAGGCCAAAGCTTGGTGGTGGCGCAGTAAAAGACATAAGTGGTGAAGATGAACGTAACTATCCAAGAGGTCCCGCGGTCCTGCGATTGGCCTAAGTTGGTCTTGTGGTGATGCGGTAAGGAATTAAATGTCAAAATGACTCCAGTGTTGCCCCGCAATGGTTATCATTGATGCCTAGCCATTGGATTGGATCAAATCAACAGTCTGTGTTTGAAAAGAATTGAATGCTGAGATTTGTTGATTTCGTGGCACGAACCAGAGTTAATGGCGAAATGACCAACTTCATGGCATGATAAAACTTGGGATTTATTTGTATTTCTTCATTCCAGCAAATTCAGTGTTGATTGCAGAAGGTGAATTCAAGCTTTGTGTGCTCTCCTTGGGCATTTTCTGACCAGGTAAGTCTGCCCCATCACTCTTTGCATAAAAGTTGGTGTTTGGTTTGTGCTCTATTTTCAACTAGTCTGGTAAAGCAAGTAAAATATCAAAACCCTAGTTCGTAGAGGCACTAAAATATGGCACCTGAAAAATTTGAGTCTGTGAGTAAGAGCACTAACCCCCTGCTCCCAAGAAACGATAACTTCAACAATCATTGTTGGACATCCTACCAAATTTAGTTGACAAGGGGTCTAAGAAATTGTTCAAGGATGTTGTAGAAAGATGTCGAGTTGCTGCAATCCCTATCTCTGGATGGAACCTTTTTTGGTATTTTTGTGAAAAGAAAGATGTACAAGGACCAATTGGAAACCCATGGAATTTGGAGTTGGCAAAGCTTGTGGTGCCAAATATATTTGTTGATGTGGATTTGATTAGAAAATTGGCACAACACTATCACTCAACCACCAAAATAGTTAGACTACCAAATGGGTCACCATTAGTGGGTGTGGACAGGAATGCAATCATAGGATGCTTCATGTTGAGCAAGAAATCCCTCACACAAGTAAATCTGCAGAAGAGTGAGCAAGAGTACAATAGTTTGAGAAAAACACACAAGGATGAGCTGCCCATGTACATGAGGAAAGGGGAAAATAATAGAAGAATTGAAATCCCATCCATTACAATTGAACCTTTCTCTGTTGAAGATTTTGTTGTCTATTTCAAAAGAACATATTTTTATTTGTGTCAGGTGTTGGATTTTCAAAAGAAACTACATGATGGATTTTTGCAAATAAGAGAAAACAAAAAGCCCATGGATTTCAAATACTACTCTTTGTTATGTCATTTGATTTTGTATCAAAATAGAAGGAAGTGGCCCAGTAGAGATCTGAGAATGATTGATGTAAAGGGACAAAGATTGCCAACACAGTGCTGGTGTTACAAATGGGATAGCCATTGCAAGAATTGTGACTATGTTGTGTTTCATGATGCATTCTTATTTAGAATAATGAATTCTCTTGGTAGCTTTTCTCCCAAATTGACAAAAGAGATCATGGAAATGTTGAGGCCTCTTGCCCATAGGTTGGAACATGGTCATAAGCATAACTATGCTAATTGGTTTTTCTTGTCAGATCATACTATAATCAGGGTATATGGGTGTACTCAGTCACCCCATGTGTTGCCCAAATTTGTGCCAAACAGAATTGCATTCCTTGAATTCATGTGGCAAATGATGTGGATGGAGAAGGATGTAATGAAGAAATAAAAGAAAGGCACATTTCTTCCTGATTCCACAATGTTTGGTGATTGGTCCATTGGTTCTGATACTTTAGAGGATTTGCAAGCCTATTTGAAGGCTAAATATTCTTTGAAATTAGGTGTAGAGAGGGTTTGTGATCCAGAGGGTCACATGAACTTTGTCAAACAAACCATCCTCACAAGAATGGGAATATCCCATCAAATCAATTTTGATGAGGATGTGATTAGAAATCATGTCACCTTTCAAGAAGTGTATAATAGGAAAAGAAAATGGGAGATTTTGAAAAGGATTGAGGATGATAGGAGAAAACAAAATCCTAATTTTTCTGGATTCTTTGTTGAAGAGAGGGACCCTATGAGAAGAATAGATTTGATAATTGACAATTTTGAAAAAATTATATAGCAAGTCTGAGAAGTAGCCTTCAAAGGCTACCAAGCTCAGTGTCAAAAGACCACCAGGAGTTGCGATTCAAGAGCCTGCACTAGATGCAATGTCAGTACAAGATCCAACTCATGTCCCTAATTCACCACCTTCCAAAAGGCAAAGGATTGAGGATGTTTCTCCACTAGTTCCACATGAATTAACCGAAGGAGGGAGTGACACTGATGAAGTGGCTAGTATCCTGAGAAATATGGGAGATGAAGGAGAAACAGATCAACCACTTGTTGGCCAAGAAACAGAAGCACACAAACCAAAGGCCAGAATGGGCGAACAGGCACAATGGGAGCTTGAATTAGAAGAAAATGAAAAAATTATAGCTTCTATGAGATTTATGGAGGATGATGATTTCATTAATTCTCCAGAATTCAAAGATTTTTGGATTACAATGAAGATGAAAGAATTTCAAGAACAACTGGAAATAAATAAAATGGGTGTTGATGAATATCAGCATGAGCAAATTGTTTCACAAACTTTCAAGAATTTGAAATAAGATGAAATAAGTGTTAGGCCTGATGAGGCTAGACAAATGGTATTAAGGAGGAACATGCTGATCATTCCCAGGCTTGAGTTGAAGAAAATGTTTTTGTTAGACCAAGTCAGGAATCAAGATGACCCCATGCTAGTTTCTAAATTTGACTATGAGGATGTGGTCAGTGGTTGTGGTTTCAATCCAAAAATAAAGACTTTGGCAATATGGGCAATACAAAAGAACACTAGAAAACCAAGATTACTTGATGTGGTCCAAGAAATAAGGGGAACAATTGTGGTCAATACATTCCAGGATACATCAATAACTGAAGTAACTACCCTCACTGTGCATTTTGCAATGTTTACACAAGCTGCTGTTAAAAAGCTAGAGCAAAGATTGTTTGATAATGAGAGAACTCAGATGGAGATGAATGATGAGGTAAATAGATTGTATCTTGAAAATGTAAAGCTGAAAGAACAACTGAAGGGTGAGAGTTCTTCTCAGATTCAAGCCATTGCGCCATTTCAAACACTTGTGCCACAAGAGACTGGTGATACCACAGTGACTGTTGAACAATTCAATGTTTTGAAATTGAAGTTGGAAAAAGAAATTGAGGAATTGAAAAGCCAAAATGAGAAAACAAAGAATGAGGCAAAATTGAAAATTCTTGAAGTGTTGGAGAAAAATTTGGAATATAGAGTGAAAATGGTTGTTGACAAGTTGAGAGATGTGCATGAATGCTACACTTCCTTGTCTTAGGCCATGGAACAGTTGAAAGTAATTTTTTTTGTTTTAGATCCCGTGTATCAAAGATGGCAGTCAACACATCACACACTGATCACTCTATGTAAAGTTCTACAACAGAATCTAGATGCCCCTACAACTCTAAAGGCAACAGAGAAAATGATCAAGATGATATTGGATGAGTATTAGTATATGAATCATGAGAATCAAAAAATGTAGGTAAAGATTGATTCTTTTGCCACTTTCAAACACTAGTTCAATCCATCAATCCTAATAGAGGATAAAAAGATCAAGGATTTTGATGTGTGGAAGGATGAATTTGGTCATACAGTTTCTAAGGTCATGGAATTTTTGAAAAAGGATGAAGATATCAATATTCTCAGCTTCAACATCGTTCTAGACAGGGTAATTGCTTTGGATGTTGGATATACAAAGTTTGTAATTGATGTCAAAGCATTGCTGGACAAAAGGTGGAAGGATCACCAAGCCAGCTTGCTCCAAATTCAAGATTATAAGTGGCCTAGTGATTATGTTGTGTTTCAATGCAAGCAGAAGTATCTTGTAGCTGATGAATAGATAAGCTATATGTGCAGGGAGCAATCAACATCATGGCCTCATGACTACATAGTATACCAATGGGAGCAAGAGTATTTGGCTCCTCCAGAAGAATAGGGCCTTCAAGAGGTTGCAGTGGAAGAATTGAGCCTTCAAACACTCTATCATGGAGAGGGGGACTTTTCTAGATCGGGATGATCACAGGTCTCCTATGTTGATTAGGGACTACAAGTGTATTGCAAGTGCTGCGAGTTTCCAATCAATATTGTCTACTTTCTTTGTTTTCTCTTAATTATGTTTTAAGCAAAATTAATGTTTAGTTTATACGAAGAGGCATGAATTTTGAAAAGATGCCATATTTTGTAATGGTCTGAAGCTTGTTGCTTCTCTTATAAAAGAGAAACCAAGACCGAATTTTGATATCATCATCATAGGCATTTATAGAAACATATACAAGGAGACTTTTGTTATATTGTATATCTATTTGAAGCAATCAATGGAGAAGAAGATTTAATCTTGTGCTCGAATTCTGGTTAAGATATCTAATAGATCATTTCTTTATTTGTAATGAGGAGGCTTAGTTCACCTAATGTTAAGATATCTATATGTATTATTAAATCATAGATGTTCGTTATTATTTCCTTCACACAAACATATTCAATGCATGTGGAGGCTAGAATCTATATTACAAACTAAAGCTATCATCTAGGACATACAAGAAAAGTCTAGCATCTAGAAAACATATAGGACATACAAGACATTATATTCTAACTAAACAAAATTAATTTCAATGAAAGAAAACTAAGAAGAATGATTGAACCTAACTTTAAATGCACTTCAAATCAGCAGTAAACATCTCAGGTTTTGTATACAATGTACCAGCAGAATAATGATGATTACATTCAAAAATGTATCAGTAAAACAACAATGAATAAGCATACCTATACTCATATCTTTATTACATTCAATAATAAATTACACCATACATATAACCAAAGTTTAGGTGACAAGCTAACCTCTTAAGGTGACATGCTAGTTAAGGTGACAACATCATCATAATCATCTGCATTGCCAGCAAGATCAGAATCCTGATCACTCATGTCTGCATCTACTTGATTTTCTTTCTCATCCTCATCTGTGACATGCTGCTCATTCTCTCTCCCAATCTCTTCATTGGTAATCAAAATCTCTTCTTCAAACACTCCATCATCGTCTTCATCCACTTCTTCAAATGTTTCTTATAAATTTAACATATTGCCCATTAGGCATTATATCGAAAACTTCCATGAATTTTCATTTGGAACGAGACTTTGTTTGAATGACATACGACCATCCTGGACTTCTTACATCATCAATTAGAAATGATTGGTTAATTTGAAGAGGGGAAACATACGACTCATCCATCTCTGATAAAAATTGCCCTGTATTTGCGCGTACAAATCCATACTCATCAAATTGTACTGTGGATGGTTGGATCCACTTACATTTTAATAATAGGACTATTTTCACCAAAATCCACTTGAATAATTTCTTGGATGAATCCAACATAAAATTTCTTCTCATTTTCGTGAAGAAATTCAGCACTAACAACACAATCACAATTTGTCTTTCCTTTGTCTTTTTCTTCCACTCTTAAATGACTACCATAGGCCCACATTCCACTAAAACAGAACCCATATATGTGGAGATTGTGAAAGCTCACTTTCTTCCGTTGTTGCATCTTGACCTTGTTCTTTTGCATCACTGACTGCATTAGCAATCCATTCTTCAAATTTTGGAAAAGAATCACCTCCAATCAAATCATGACGTCTGTGCTTTTGAGGTCGATGTTGCATCCAAGTTTGATTCTCTTCTTCATATTTTCTACATAGAATATTAACGTACAAATAGTAAGATTAAAAATATAAATGTGTAAATGCAATTGAGTAAATAAATTATTATGTAATTTTTTTTACCTATGCCACTTATCGAACGAAGTTGTGTTTTGAAGAATATAGGCATGTATCACACTTCTTTCTTGATGTGATAGCTTGAAGCGACATCCATTACCTTCTAATACTTCACCTGCAACTCTTTCATTTTCGTCATCATCCCATACATGTCGATTGACATTTTTAAAATCCTTTATATATTTTGTGCAAAATCCCATGGCCTCTTGCATTGAATATCCCTCAGACATGTTGCCTTCCAGTTTTGCCCTAGTATAAACAATTTTTTTCTAAACCTTCATATATCGTTCTATAGGATACATCCATCTCGTTCTTACTGGGCCACAATGCTCTAGTTCATATTCTAGATGTATCAAAAGATGCATAGAAATGTTAAAGATTGTTGGTGGAAATTCCCGTTCCAATAGACAAAGGACTTCAACAACCTCCTCCCTCAAACTATTAAAGTTTGAAGGATCTAATACATGTAAACTCATGCTCTTTAATATTAGGCCCAACCTTATAATTACCAATCTTCGCCCCTTTGCCAAACTTGATATATTTACCACAATAGGTAAAATATTCTCGATTATGACATGATAGTCATGGGTCTTGAGGCCTCTTAAGCCATTAATGTCAGTTTGGCTTCTAATACTACTACTTACATATCCAGTGGGAAAGCGAGTCTGAGACAACAACTGTAAGAATTGTGCAAGTTGTTCCTTTGTCCAGACATAAGGAGCACTAGGTTTTCTATATTTTTCATCAGCACATTTTTCAACCCAAAGATTTCGATGAATCTTTAGTTGTTGAAAGTCTTCACGTGATGAAACAGTATCAAAAGCACCAAAAAGAGTTTCTATAATAGCATAGGCTATATTTTTCTCAATATGCATAAAGTCAACAGTATGCCTAATGGCTATATCCTTAAAGTATGGCAACTTATAGAATATGCACAACCGTTTTACACCGCTTTCACTACATGGATCATATCTACTACCAGCAATCCCATTATTTTCAATAAATGACATTCTTTTTTGTCCATTCTCAACAATGTAATCACTTGTTATTAGCAATGGTGCTTCACGATTCTCTTCTTGACCATTGAAATGTGTTTTTTGTCGATGATATGGATGATCCATTTTAAGGTAAGCATGATGTCCACAATAAATACACTTATGCAAACTTCTTGATTGCTTCACAAAATCCTTAAAGTTGCAAGCAGGACATCCATGGTATCCATGAACACTGAGACCAGACAATGTGCCATATGCAGGAAGATCATGAATCATAAACAATAAGGAAGCTCTTAAAGTGAATTTGATTAAATGACCATCCCTTAAAGATTGAATTACTTCAATTCCTTTGCACAATTCCATTAGCTCATCATATAATGGCTCTAGATAAGCATCGATTGTATCTAAAGTCACACTTTTCTTTCTTGGTGTAATCAATGATAGCATTAAGAAAAATGGTTTAGTTGCTAACCATGGATGCAAGTTATAATTTATTAAAAACACTAGCCAAGTTGACCATTTAATACTTTAATCTGAGAATGGATTCACTCCATTTAGAGCCAAACCCAACCTTATATTACGAGGATCTTGAGAAACATCAGGCCATCTATTATCAAATTCCATCCACGTCTTAGAATCGAGCACATGTCGTTGTTTTCCATCGGTACTCTTATTTTGGGCATGCCATTGCATAAGTTCAGCAATGTCTTTGCACCTATACATTCAGAGTAATCGTAAGATTATTGGAAAGTGGTGAAGAACCTTTCTAGGAACCATAGCTGATTTCAACCCTTATCTATACCTCGCTTCATGACATTTCAAACATTCACTCTCACTTGCAAGATTATTGCGAAATAATACATAACCATTCCCACATGTGTGGATGTTTTCATACCCTAAGCCTAGCTTAGTGATTTTCTTTTTACATTGACTTCATTTTGTTGGCAATGTGGAGTCAGGTGGTAACAACAAACTTAATAATGCCAATAACTGATCTACACTCTCATTTGTCCAACCATGCACCACTTGCAAGTTAAGAATTTGAAGGATTGTTGTCAAATGACTTAACTTGTAATTAGCATACACAGACTTTAAAGCATCCTCCATAGATTTGGCCCAATCATTGTCTAGACCCTTATTCAACATTCTATAAACTTCAAACCCTTCATCTAACATTGATGTCTCTTCATCTATGTTTGGTGCCACTTCATCTATGTTTGTTACCTCTTCATCTCTCACACTCTGCAATTCCATCATATCTTCATAATAATTGTAATCCCAAGGGCTTATACTACTATGTCCATATCTTATCATATGTCGATAAATCACATTTCTTTTTCTCACCTTTCCACCAAGACAATCCTTACATGGACATGGATATTTTTCCATGTGCCTATCGTTGGCTACTCTGTCATCATATGCATGGTATAGATTCGTAGTCAACCTTCGACATTGATCCATCTATAATGTTTTACACGTAGCAACAAAAATCTTTAGGTGAAAAAATCGACAAACCAAAAGTTCAAGATTTTTTGAAAAAATTGGATTTTTTAAAAAATGTAAAAAATTGTAGAATAAGAGAAACTTTTTTTTAATTGAAAGGCATTTCTATAGCAATAGAGTTATAGAGAGCAAATAAAATAGAGAGTTTAACTAATGAATTGTAAAACATAGATTTTTGTAGTTTATATTCAAATTGCCGATTACATTGCATTACACATATTTCAAACTCAAAGCATTACTTCACATTGCATAACTAATAACTAGATGCTGATAGATGACAAAATTTCAATTACAATATGTTCTGATGCAGGGGCATCCTTGATGCACCTTTTGATGCAAATTATTGTCATGTTGCTAAAATTTGGTTTTTGGTTTGGTTGGGGTCAATAAGGTCATGTAAGACCATTTGGGGTCATTTAAGTCCATTGTGTGATGTTTTGGTGTCATGTTGTAAAAAGTTTCAAAATGTTGTCAAAAACTTGCAAATGTTGTCATTAGTGTTAACAAAGGAGTTGGTGGTCAGTTTTTTAGTTACCAATGGTTGTAACATGTTAAATATGCCATGTAACCTCGATCAAAAAGGTTGGAGAGAAGTTTGAATTAGAAATACTTCATTTGCACATCCAAACTTGTGTTTTTTCTGTGTAAATTGATTGTAATTCATATTATATGGACTGGTACATATTGGTATGGTCTTGAAACCAATTGGAGAAGTTGGAGAAGGGTCCTAGCTTTCGAATGCATTTGGTTTGGTAGAATTTCATCAAGTTTTGTGCGAGCTATTGCATTTTTGGTGAGTGTAGGTCTAAACCCTACCTCTATGCACTCATTATCTCTCTATTATAGAACAGTCACCCATAAGTATATAGAATTTAGACTTTCATTTGTAGACTGTCATAGGTTTATGAAACTGTCATATTCCTGCAACTATACTACCATGTAGAATATATGCCTTATAATAATAGCATTATTAGTGGTTGTCCTTTTTGCTATTTAAGAATTCTATAAATTTGTCTACTAGTTGCTTCCAAAGTCTTGATGAAATGCTAACATCATCACCTTATGACTATAATATTCCTTATTGATCTTTGTGCATTGCCAACTGCCCTTGCTTTCTCAAAAACTAACACACCACCCTTGATCACAATAGCTTAAGACTCATCTCACTTTCTCTATGGCATGAACTGTGTACTTTATCTCTTGCTCACTATCATTTATGCTCCTTGAGTCTTCATGATTATCTTCATGACTGAGTGTTGATCGTGTCCTATATATGAAACTCTCTCCTTCAATGTAGCCAACAATAAACCTAGAATATTTTCATAAAGGCATATAAGGTAGTGATGTTGAATGTTTACGGAGGAAAAGTAACATAATATCAAGTCCAAAAAACCCATAATACTTAAATATGTGTCTTTGCTTTGAAAAATGTGTTACAAAGTGTGTTTCTCAGTGCTGTGACTGAGAAAACTGAGTTACAATACCTTTTTTTTGCTTATATAGCTCTAAAACAAACAAAAAACACTAAGATCCCTAAACAACACATTCAACCTATTGCATAAAGCAGTGGGCCAAGCTGTCTAACAGCTAGTACATGATAAACATCAACTATGTCATTTTTTTCAAATATTTTAGTGGCCACCGTGTGAAGGTCCCTTCTTTCTCTTTCAGACAGATAGCTCCATCTATTTTGTCTTCATAAGCAAGGGGTATGTTACTTGTGGCCTTTATAATATTTACATTTGCATCTCTTGTTCCTTTCAATTTGACTCCATGTACCATAGATAGTGAGTGAATCTGCCCAATGCCCACAACAACACCATCAAACAGATCCAACACCCCAACTTTATCCCCTTCTTGGAGTTTATCAATATTAAATGTCTGCAAAAACAAAAAAAAAATGCACATTATATTGTTTTTGACAGCTGTATGTAATGTCTTATGTCTTGAAACAAATCAATTTTTGTATGTGCTTTTTTTTTATTCTATTGAATAACAAAGAAGCAACTTTTTACTCTGAAAAACAACTAACCCATTGCGAGGTACAAACAAATGGAGGGCAAGACTACAATAGTGCTAGACTATACGAGTACTCCAGAAAGAGACATGGATTGGCAATGAAGTCCCCCCAATTGAGGACCATGACATCCCCGAACACAGTGCACTAATGCATTGCCAAAATCTATGTATGCACTCTATTACAACTAAGCTCTAAGCTTCCATATGTAAGTTATATGTTCTCCCTTATTTTCATAATCTATGTATACTAGCTAATTACACTTCACTACTATTCTAACCAACTTCTATCAAATAGGTAATGATT
Source organism: Cunninghamia lanceolata (assembly GCA_027924645.1). Taxonomy (NCBI): domain Eukaryota; kingdom Viridiplantae; phylum Streptophyta; class Pinopsida; order Cupressales; family Cupressaceae; genus Cunninghamia; species Cunninghamia lanceolata. Next base: position 26,107 of record BSBN01002388.1, on the reverse strand, counting down.
ACCCTTATTTACATAATAAAACAACCATTACTTACTTGAATAGTACTTACTTGCATGTGGTTTCATACCACTCACCTCAAGTTCAACACAATCGAGTTCATCATAATTATCACTATCAACATTGATATGAAGTTGTACAGTTTTGCAGAGAGCTCTATTGACAGGGCCTTTTTCTTTTCGTTCTGCTTTCATATAATTGCTCTGCATGTGGTTTAATCATCATGCAAAAATTAATAAGTCAAGTAAAGAATGTAAAAGCTATAAATTTTTGTCCAAAAGAACACTTTAAGCATGAAGAATTAATGACAAAACATTGGGACAGATTAACTTACAACTTAAAGAATGCAAAAGCTATATTTTTTTGTCCAAAAGAACATTTTAAGCATGAAGAATGACAGAACATTGGGACATATAACTGACAACTATTATATTACCTCAACTTCAGCATAACTATGACAACTGTGCTGCACATTCTTGTCCAGTTCATCATGATCACTATCAATATCAGCAGCTCTGTTGACATCATGAAGGCGTTTTTGTTTTCCTGTTGCTTTGATAAAAAGTGGTTTAACCATCATGCAAAAAAATATACAAAGCATTCAATAGTCAAGTAAAGAATGCAAGCTATAAATTTGTCCAAAAGAACATTTTCTGGATCACTCCAACAATAAAGAAACTGGGTTGGATTCTCCTACGCTCAAATTTTAATAATCTACATATTAAGAGGTATTTGTATACAAAATTTCCAAACAAGAAGAAATGAGATCAATAGAGCCTCTTACCTCATCTGAATCTATGGATTTATGCTCATTCCATGTAGAAACTATAGGGTTAATGGAGGCAACCAACTGCGAAACTTGCTGAGACTGTATATGCAATTCATTACATGTTGGTACCCTTCATTTGATTTGACATGATCTAGAGAGGCTGATGCTACTAGGTATGTAATAGATGGCTGTGAAATCTCTGTTGATGAACTAGATTTCCACTTCATCCTACTCTTAGATTTACTAGGATCTAGTGTTGCCATATAATTGACAGTATCTTTTGCACCTGCTTCTCTATTACTATTTTCCACCTAAAATACAATGTCAATTTTAACATATAGTTAGTTCAATGAAAAATTGAAATAAATAACACAATGTAAATTGAACCAAAAAGCCACACTTACTCCAAATTTGCCCATTTTGGCCTGCAACCCGCTTCAGCCAAATGTATATCCAACCCTCACATTATCTCTTTCTCTCTTGCCTCTATTACTCTTTGCCAAATATTCTTTGGAATGCATAGTTTCTTTCAATGCCCCCCACTGTTTGGGAGATAGATTGGAGTCTAACATCTCTTTTCCCTCCATGATTATTTTTCTGCAATTGTATCTAAAATTGTTCATCAAAATTCTCATCTTTTTCTTGTAATATTTTCTAGAGATTTGTCCACCAATAGTCTCAAAAGCATTTTCCATTTTTTGTATAACATTTTCCACACTTCGTGGATCTTGCTCTGCAAAATTTGATTAATATCCAAATGGGCCTTACATCTTACACCCAACACGAAGGCCCACTTTACAGCATTTGGCCCAATGGGCTCACCATCTCTCGATACCTCAAGCAAGAATGGCTTCTTGCCTTCTAATTTTCTTTCTTTTGCATTCCTCTATGTAGATTTGTACAAACCTTGACTCAATCTTTGTCTTTTGACAAAAACGTCCACATCTTTTATTAAACCACTACTAGTATTTATGGCTGATCCACTAGTTCCATCAAAAGTTCTAGATGCAACAGGTGCACTCTGAGGCACAACAGATGCAAGCAGTCTCTCTTCATGACTTTCATTAACCAGAACTTCATGCTTCTTGGCCACATCAGGTGTGGCATGAGTAGGTATATCATGAGTACCGGTCTTCGCAGATTTCACTTCAAACACATCCTTTAATCTTGAATAAATCATCTGCAGACCTGTTGTTCCTTTAATGCTCTGATGTTTTTCAATAATCTCTCATAGACTTTGTTTTAAGAGATCATCACAACGTTACACATCACCATGTGCTATATCAGGCTACACATGATCACCATGTGCTATATTAGGCTACACATCAGCATATGCTATATGAGGCTACACATGATCATCATTGCAACTATTGTTTTCACCAACTGCATTTGTTGAATCACAAAAAAGGTGGCTTCTACGAGATGGCAGCACTGTATCTTTTCTTTCCTTTTGTTTTTTCTCTGCATTTTCTTTGCACTCTTTTTGTTGCCTATAAAACAAAAAAAATATCATATTATGTCTTATATGTACATAAAGCTCTTGCCTATAAAATTTCATTAAACATTATTAAACAAATAATATACTACTTAATGGATTTACAACTTGCCTGTTTGTCAAACCAAGACTCAATAAATATTCATTATTCTTGGTCACTTTTTCTCTACGAAGGCGCTCATAATTTGTCAATGAAGTTTCAACATTATGATCACTATCATCTAATTTGCGCCTTACAACCCTTCTCTTCATTTCCTGAAGTCCAAATAAACAATAATGTATAAATCAACAACTTGAATCAATAAAACTTTATTGAGTTCATAAGTTGATAACTGTTGACTTTCCAATCTACTGATAACCGCAAATGAAAACTTAAAATAGAATTCAATTTATAGATTAAAAAGCTTTTGCAGTCAAAAACCAAGAAGATGTTTACAACAATTATAGGTATTAGACAAATTTTCCTTTGGGATATATTCACAAGAAAAGAACTCATAAAAACATAACACAAGTAGGATGAAGGAAAAAACATAGTCTAGTTCATCATGAGGTGTGTTAGAACCATTCAAAATTTCACATAGTCCCACTATGTTTCATACATTTTCCTTCCATAAATCCATAATTAGGGATTCATATTCCTTTTAGAATTGTTCTAGGAGTCATTTATGAGCATCTCATATCAGGTCTATGTGAAAGAAACTTATATTTTTGACCATTGATGTGTTTTTGTCTCTTATCATAGCCCCGTAGTACATGCAAACAACCTTGGTGGGTGTGCGAGAATTAGAGGATGTGAATACACAGTTACCGCTTCCTCGCAGCATGTAGAAAATTTAGTTGCGGTGTTTCGGTATAAACTCAAGCAACACACAATATGTTACCGCGCCCCTACGGTAGGTAAGAATATGACCGATGGCAATGTGGTAGGAAGGAGTCGGGATAAAGTGTTCACCACGCTCTCGCGATGGTTTCAAGTTGAGCCTGCGGTGTTGCGGTATAAGAAGTTCAAGTGACCGGTAATGCTACATACCGCAACCCCGCGATGCTGATAACTTTGACTTACGATAATGCAGTAAATAATGAATGGGAGACCAAAGGCTCCTGTGGCCCCGTGATGGTCAGGCCAAAGCTTGGTGGTGGCGCAGTAAAAGACATAAGTGGTGAAGATGAACGTAACTATCCAAGAGGTCCCGCGGTCCTGCGATTGGCCTAAGTTGGTCTTGTGGTGATGCGGTAAGGAATTAAATGTCAAAATGACTCCAGTGTTGCCCCGCAATGGTTATCATTGATGCCTAGCCATTGGATTGGATCAAATCAACAGTCTGTGTTTGAAAAGAATTGAATGCTGAGATTTGTTGATTTCGTGGCACGAACCAGAGTTAATGGCGAAATGACCAACTTCATGGCATGATAAAACTTGGGATTTATTTGTATTTCTTCATTCCAGCAAATTCAGTGTTGATTGCAGAAGGTGAATTCAAGCTTTGTGTGCTCTCCTTGGGCATTTTCTGACCAGGTAAGTCTGCCCCATCACTCTTTGCATAAAAGTTGGTGTTTGGTTTGTGCTCTATTTTCAACTAGTCTGGTAAAGCAAGTAAAATATCAAAACCCTAGTTCGTAGAGGCACTAAAATATGGCACCTGAAAAATTTGAGTCTGTGAGTAAGAGCACTAACCCCCTGCTCCCAAGAAACGATAACTTCAACAATCATTGTTGGACATCCTACCAAATTTAGTTGACAAGGGGTCTAAGAAATTGTTCAAGGATGTTGTAGAAAGATGTCGAGTTGCTGCAATCCCTATCTCTGGATGGAACCTTTTTTGGTATTTTTGTGAAAAGAAAGATGTACAAGGACCAATTGGAAACCCATGGAATTTGGAGTTGGCAAAGCTTGTGGTGCCAAATATATTTGTTGATGTGGATTTGATTAGAAAATTGGCACAACACTATCACTCAACCACCAAAATAGTTAGACTACCAAATGGGTCACCATTAGTGGGTGTGGACAGGAATGCAATCATAGGATGCTTCATGTTGAGCAAGAAATCCCTCACACAAGTAAATCTGCAGAAGAGTGAGCAAGAGTACAATAGTTTGAGAAAAACACACAAGGATGAGCTGCCCATGTACATGAGGAAAGGGGAAAATAATAGAAGAATTGAAATCCCATCCATTACAATTGAACCTTTCTCTGTTGAAGATTTTGTTGTCTATTTCAAAAGAACATATTTTTATTTGTGTCAGGTGTTGGATTTTCAAAAGAAACTACATGATGGATTTTTGCAAATAAGAGAAAACAAAAAGCCCATGGATTTCAAATACTACTCTTTGTTATGTCATTTGATTTTGTATCAAAATAGAAGGAAGTGGCCCAGTAGAGATCTGAGAATGATTGATGTAAAGGGACAAAGATTGCCAACACAGTGCTGGTGTTACAAATGGGATAGCCATTGCAAGAATTGTGACTATGTTGTGTTTCATGATGCATTCTTATTTAGAATAATGAATTCTCTTGGTAGCTTTTCTCCCAAATTGACAAAAGAGATCATGGAAATGTTGAGGCCTCTTGCCCATAGGTTGGAACATGGTCATAAGCATAACTATGCTAATTGGTTTTTCTTGTCAGATCATACTATAATCAGGGTATATGGGTGTACTCAGTCACCCCATGTGTTGCCCAAATTTGTGCCAAACAGAATTGCATTCCTTGAATTCATGTGGCAAATGATGTGGATGGAGAAGGATGTAATGAAGAAATAAAAGAAAGGCACATTTCTTCCTGATTCCACAATGTTTGGTGATTGGTCCATTGGTTCTGATACTTTAGAGGATTTGCAAGCCTATTTGAAGGCTAAATATTCTTTGAAATTAGGTGTAGAGAGGGTTTGTGATCCAGAGGGTCACATGAACTTTGTCAAACAAACCATCCTCACAAGAATGGGAATATCCCATCAAATCAATTTTGATGAGGATGTGATTAGAAATCATGTCACCTTTCAAGAAGTGTATAATAGGAAAAGAAAATGGGAGATTTTGAAAAGGATTGAGGATGATAGGAGAAAACAAAATCCTAATTTTTCTGGATTCTTTGTTGAAGAGAGGGACCCTATGAGAAGAATAGATTTGATAATTGACAATTTTGAAAAAATTATATAGCAAGTCTGAGAAGTAGCCTTCAAAGGCTACCAAGCTCAGTGTCAAAAGACCACCAGGAGTTGCGATTCAAGAGCCTGCACTAGATGCAATGTCAGTACAAGATCCAACTCATGTCCCTAATTCACCACCTTCCAAAAGGCAAAGGATTGAGGATGTTTCTCCACTAGTTCCACATGAATTAACCGAAGGAGGGAGTGACACTGATGAAGTGGCTAGTATCCTGAGAAATATGGGAGATGAAGGAGAAACAGATCAACCACTTGTTGGCCAAGAAACAGAAGCACACAAACCAAAGGCCAGAATGGGCGAACAGGCACAATGGGAGCTTGAATTAGAAGAAAATGAAAAAATTATAGCTTCTATGAGATTTATGGAGGATGATGATTTCATTAATTCTCCAGAATTCAAAGATTTTTGGATTACAATGAAGATGAAAGAATTTCAAGAACAACTGGAAATAAATAAAATGGGTGTTGATGAATATCAGCATGAGCAAATTGTTTCACAAACTTTCAAGAATTTGAAATAAGATGAAATAAGTGTTAGGCCTGATGAGGCTAGACAAATGGTATTAAGGAGGAACATGCTGATCATTCCCAGGCTTGAGTTGAAGAAAATGTTTTTGTTAGACCAAGTCAGGAATCAAGATGACCCCATGCTAGTTTCTAAATTTGACTATGAGGATGTGGTCAGTGGTTGTGGTTTCAATCCAAAAATAAAGACTTTGGCAATATGGGCAATACAAAAGAACACTAGAAAACCAAGATTACTTGATGTGGTCCAAGAAATAAGGGGAACAATTGTGGTCAATACATTCCAGGATACATCAATAACTGAAGTAACTACCCTCACTGTGCATTTTGCAATGTTTACACAAGCTGCTGTTAAAAAGCTAGAGCAAAGATTGTTTGATAATGAGAGAACTCAGATGGAGATGAATGATGAGGTAAATAGATTGTATCTTGAAAATGTAAAGCTGAAAGAACAACTGAAGGGTGAGAGTTCTTCTCAGATTCAAGCCATTGCGCCATTTCAAACACTTGTGCCACAAGAGACTGGTGATACCACAGTGACTGTTGAACAATTCAATGTTTTGAAATTGAAGTTGGAAAAAGAAATTGAGGAATTGAAAAGCCAAAATGAGAAAACAAAGAATGAGGCAAAATTGAAAATTCTTGAAGTGTTGGAGAAAAATTTGGAATATAGAGTGAAAATGGTTGTTGACAAGTTGAGAGATGTGCATGAATGCTACACTTCCTTGTCTTAGGCCATGGAACAGTTGAAAGTAATTTTTTTTGTTTTAGATCCCGTGTATCAAAGATGGCAGTCAACACATCACACACTGATCACTCTATGTAAAGTTCTACAACAGAATCTAGATGCCCCTACAACTCTAAAGGCAACAGAGAAAATGATCAAGATGATATTGGATGAGTATTAGTATATGAATCATGAGAATCAAAAAATGTAGGTAAAGATTGATTCTTTTGCCACTTTCAAACACTAGTTCAATCCATCAATCCTAATAGAGGATAAAAAGATCAAGGATTTTGATGTGTGGAAGGATGAATTTGGTCATACAGTTTCTAAGGTCATGGAATTTTTGAAAAAGGATGAAGATATCAATATTCTCAGCTTCAACATCGTTCTAGACAGGGTAATTGCTTTGGATGTTGGATATACAAAGTTTGTAATTGATGTCAAAGCATTGCTGGACAAAAGGTGGAAGGATCACCAAGCCAGCTTGCTCCAAATTCAAGATTATAAGTGGCCTAGTGATTATGTTGTGTTTCAATGCAAGCAGAAGTATCTTGTAGCTGATGAATAGATAAGCTATATGTGCAGGGAGCAATCAACATCATGGCCTCATGACTACATAGTATACCAATGGGAGCAAGAGTATTTGGCTCCTCCAGAAGAATAGGGCCTTCAAGAGGTTGCAGTGGAAGAATTGAGCCTTCAAACACTCTATCATGGAGAGGGGGACTTTTCTAGATCGGGATGATCACAGGTCTCCTATGTTGATTAGGGACTACAAGTGTATTGCAAGTGCTGCGAGTTTCCAATCAATATTGTCTACTTTCTTTGTTTTCTCTTAATTATGTTTTAAGCAAAATTAATGTTTAGTTTATACGAAGAGGCATGAATTTTGAAAAGATGCCATATTTTGTAATGGTCTGAAGCTTGTTGCTTCTCTTATAAAAGAGAAACCAAGACCGAATTTTGATATCATCATCATAGGCATTTATAGAAACATATACAAGGAGACTTTTGTTATATTGTATATCTATTTGAAGCAATCAATGGAGAAGAAGATTTAATCTTGTGCTCGAATTCTGGTTAAGATATCTAATAGATCATTTCTTTATTTGTAATGAGGAGGCTTAGTTCACCTAATGTTAAGATATCTATATGTATTATTAAATCATAGATGTTCGTTATTATTTCCTTCACACAAACATATTCAATGCATGTGGAGGCTAGAATCTATATTACAAACTAAAGCTATCATCTAGGACATACAAGAAAAGTCTAGCATCTAGAAAACATATAGGACATACAAGACATTATATTCTAACTAAACAAAATTAATTTCAATGAAAGAAAACTAAGAAGAATGATTGAACCTAACTTTAAATGCACTTCAAATCAGCAGTAAACATCTCAGGTTTTGTATACAATGTACCAGCAGAATAATGATGATTACATTCAAAAATGTATCAGTAAAACAACAATGAATAAGCATACCTATACTCATATCTTTATTACATTCAATAATAAATTACACCATACATATAACCAAAGTTTAGGTGACAAGCTAACCTCTTAAGGTGACATGCTAGTTAAGGTGACAACATCATCATAATCATCTGCATTGCCAGCAAGATCAGAATCCTGATCACTCATGTCTGCATCTACTTGATTTTCTTTCTCATCCTCATCTGTGACATGCTGCTCATTCTCTCTCCCAATCTCTTCATTGGTAATCAAAATCTCTTCTTCAAACACTCCATCATCGTCTTCATCCACTTCTTCAAATGTTTCTTATAAATTTAACATATTGCCCATTAGGCATTATATCGAAAACTTCCATGAATTTTCATTTGGAACGAGACTTTGTTTGAATGACATACGACCATCCTGGACTTCTTACATCATCAATTAGAAATGATTGGTTAATTTGAAGAGGGGAAACATACGACTCATCCATCTCTGATAAAAATTGCCCTGTATTTGCGCGTACAAATCCATACTCATCAAATTGTACTGTGGATGGTTGGATCCACTTACATTTTAATAATAGGACTATTTTCACCAAAATCCACTTGAATAATTTCTTGGATGAATCCAACATAAAATTTCTTCTCATTTTCGTGAAGAAATTCAGCACTAACAACACAATCACAATTTGTCTTTCCTTTGTCTTTTTCTTCCACTCTTAAATGACTACCATAGGCCCACATTCCACTAAAACAGAACCCATATATGTGGAGATTGTGAAAGCTCACTTTCTTCCGTTGTTGCATCTTGACCTTGTTCTTTTGCATCACTGACTGCATTAGCAATCCATTCTTCAAATTTTGGAAAAGAATCACCTCCAATCAAATCATGACGTCTGTGCTTTTGAGGTCGATGTTGCATCCAAGTTTGATTCTCTTCTTCATATTTTCTACATAGAATATTAACGTACAAATAGTAAGATTAAAAATATAAATGTGTAAATGCAATTGAGTAAATAAATTATTATGTAATTTTTTTTACCTATGCCACTTATCGAACGAAGTTGTGTTTTGAAGAATATAGGCATGTATCACACTTCTTTCTTGATGTGATAGCTTGAAGCGACATCCATTACCTTCTAATACTTCACCTGCAACTCTTTCATTTTCGTCATCATCCCATACATGTCGATTGACATTTTTAAAATCCTTTATATATTTTGTGCAAAATCCCATGGCCTCTTGCATTGAATATCCCTCAGACATGTTGCCTTCCAGTTTTGCCCTAGTATAAACAATTTTTTTCTAAACCTTCATATATCGTTCTATAGGATACATCCATCTCGTTCTTACTGGGCCACAATGCTCTAGTTCATATTCTAGATGTATCAAAAGATGCATAGAAATGTTAAAGATTGTTGGTGGAAATTCCCGTTCCAATAGACAAAGGACTTCAACAACCTCCTCCCTCAAACTATTAAAGTTTGAAGGATCTAATACATGTAAACTCATGCTCTTTAATATTAGGCCCAACCTTATAATTACCAATCTTCGCCCCTTTGCCAAACTTGATATATTTACCACAATAGGTAAAATATTCTCGATTATGACATGATAGTCATGGGTCTTGAGGCCTCTTAAGCCATTAATGTCAGTTTGGCTTCTAATACTACTACTTACATATCCAGTGGGAAAGCGAGTCTGAGACAACAACTGTAAGAATTGTGCAAGTTGTTCCTTTGTCCAGACATAAGGAGCACTAGGTTTTCTATATTTTTCATCAGCACATTTTTCAACCCAAAGATTTCGATGAATCTTTAGTTGTTGAAAGTCTTCACGTGATGAAACAGTATCAAAAGCACCAAAAAGAGTTTCTATAATAGCATAGGCTATATTTTTCTCAATATGCATAAAGTCAACAGTATGCCTAATGGCTATATCCTTAAAGTATGGCAACTTATAGAATATGCACAACCGTTTTACACCGCTTTCACTACATGGATCATATCTACTACCAGCAATCCCATTATTTTCAATAAATGACATTCTTTTTTGTCCATTCTCAACAATGTAATCACTTGTTATTAGCAATGGTGCTTCACGATTCTCTTCTTGACCATTGAAATGTGTTTTTTGTCGATGATATGGATGATCCATTTTAAGGTAAGCATGATGTCCACAATAAATACACTTATGCAAACTTCTTGATTGCTTCACAAAATCCTTAAAGTTGCAAGCAGGACATCCATGGTATCCATGAACACTGAGACCAGACAATGTGCCATATGCAGGAAGATCATGAATCATAAACAATAAGGAAGCTCTTAAAGTGAATTTGATTAAATGACATCCCTTAAAGATTGAATTACTTCAATTCCTTTGCACAATTCCATTAGCTCATCATATAATGGCTCTAGATAAGCATCGATTGTATCTAAAGTCACACTTTTCTTTCTTGGTGTAATCAATGATAGCATTAAGAAAAATGGTTTAGTTGCTAACCATGGATGCAAGTTATAATTTATTAAAAACACTAGCCAAGTTGACCATTTAATACTTTAATCTGAGAATGGATTCACTCCATTTAGAGCCAAACCCAACCTTATATTACGAGGATCTTGAGAAACATCAGGCCATCTATTATCAAATTCCATCCACGTCTTAGAATCGAGCACATGTCGTTGTTTTCCATCGGTACTCTTATTTTGGGCATGCCATTGCATAAGTTCAGCAATGTCTTTGCACCTATACATTCAGAGTAATCGTAAGATTATTGGAAAGTGGTGAAGAACCTTTCTAGGAACCATAGCTGATTTCAACCCTTATCTATACCTCGCTTCATGACATTTCAAACATTCACTCTCACTTGCAAGATTATTGCGAAATAATACATAACCATTCCCACATGTGTGGATGTTTTCATACCCTAAGCCTAGCTTAGTGATTTTCTTTTACATTGACTTCATTTTGTTGGCAATGTGGAGTCAGGTGGTAACAACAAACTTAATAATGCCAATAACTGATCTACACTCTCATTTGTCCAACATGCACCACTTGCAAGTTAAGAATTTGAAGGATTGTTGTCAAATGACTTAACTTGTAATTAGCATACACAGACTTTAAGCATCCTCCATAGATTTGGCCCAATCATTGTCTAGACCCTTATTCAACATTCTATAAACTTCAAACCCTTCATCTAACATTGATGTCTCTTCATCTATGTTTGGTGCCACTTCATCTATGTTTGTTACCTCTTCATCTCTCACACTCTGCAATTCCATCATATCTTCATAATAATTGTAATCCAAGGGCTTATACTACTATGTCCATATCTTATCATATGTCGATAAATCACATTTCTTTTTCTCACCTTTCCACCAAGACAATCCTTACATGGACATGGATATTTTTCCATGTGCCTATCGTTGGCTACTCTGTCATCATATGCATGGTATAGATTCGTAGTCAACCTTCGACATTGATCCATCTATAATGTTTTACACGTAGCAACAAAAATCTTTAGGTGAAAAAATCGACAAACCAAAGTTCAAGATTTTTTGAAAAATTGGATTTTTAAAAAATGTAAAAAATTGTAGAATAAGAGAAACTTTTTTTTAATTGAAAGGCATTTCTATAGCAATAGAGTTATAGAGAGCAAATAAATAGAGAGTTTAACTAATGAATTGTAAAACATAGATTTTTGTAGTTTATATTCAAATTGCCGATTACATTGCATTACACATATTTCAAACTCAAAAGCATTACTTCACATTGCATAACTAATAACTAGATGCTGATAGATGACAAAATTTCAATTACAATATGTTCTGATGCAGGGGCATCCTTGATGCACCTTTTGATGCAAATTATTGTCATGTTGCTAAAATTTGGTTTTTGGTTGGTTGGGGTCAATAAGGTCATGTAAGACCATTTGGGGTCATTTAAGTCCATTGTGTGATGTTTTGGTGTCATGTTGTAAAAAGTTTCAAAATGTTGTCAAAAACTTGCAAATGTTGTCATTAGTGTTAACAAAGGAGTTGGTGGTCAGTTTTTTAGTTACCAATGGTTGTACCATGTTAAATATGCCATGTAACCTCGATCAAAAAGGTTGGAGAGAAGTTTGAATTAGAAATACTTCATTTGCACATCCAAACTTGTGTTTTTTCTGTGTAAATTGATTGTAATTCATATTCATATGGACAGGTACATATTGTATGGTCTTGAAACCAATTGGAGAAGTTGGAGAAGGGTCCTAGCTTTCGAATGCATTTGGTTTGGTAGAATTTCATCAAGTTTTGTGCGAGCTATTGCATTTTTGGTGAGTGTAGGTCTAAACCCTACCTCTATGCACTCATTATCTCTCTATTATAGAACAGTCATCCCATAAGTATATAGAATTTAGACTTTCATTTGTAGACTGTCATAGGTTTATGAAACTGTCATATTCCTGCAACTATACTACCATGTAGAATATATGCCTTATAATAATAGCATTATTAGTGGTTGTCCTTTTTGCTATTTAAGAATTCTATAAATATGTCTACTAGTTGCTTCCAAAGTCTTGATGAAATGCTAACATCATCACCTTATGACTATAATATTCCTTATTGATCTTTGTGCATTGCCCAACTGCCCTTGCTTTCTCAAAAACTAACACACCACCCCTTGATCACAATAGCTTAAGACTCATCTCACTTTCTCTATGGCATGAACTGTGTACTTTATCTCTTGCTCACTATCATTTATGCTCCTTGAGTCTTCATGATTATCTTCATGACTGAGTGTTGATCGTGTCCTATAATATGAAACTCTCTCCTTCAATGTAGCCAACAATAAACCTAGAATATTTTCATAAAGGCATATAAGGTAGTGATGTTGAATGTTTACGGAGAAAAGTAACAGAATATCAAGTCCAAAAAACCCATAATACTTAAATATGTGTCTTTGCTTTGAAAAATGTGTTACAAAGTGTGTTTCTCAGTGCTGTGACTGAGAAAACTGAGTTACAATACCTTTTTTTTGCTTATATAGCTCTAAAACAAACAAAAAACACTAAGATCCCTAAACAACACATTCAACCTATTGCATAAAGCAGTGGGCCAAGCTGTCTAACAGCTAGTACATGATAAACATCAACTATGTCATTTTTTTCAAATATTTTAGTGGCCACCCGTGTGAAGGTCCCTTCTTTCTCTTTCAGACAGATAGCTCCATCTATTTTGTCTTCATAAGCAAGGGGTATGTTACTTGTGGCCTTTATAATATTTACATTTGCATCTCTTGTTCCTTTCAATTTGACTCCATGTACCATAGATAGTGAGTGAATCTGCCCAATGCCCACAACAACACCATCAAACAGATCCAACACCCCAACTTTATCCCCTTCTTGGAGTTTATCAATATTAAATGTCTGCAAAAACAAAAAAAAAATGCACATTATATTGTTTTTGACAGCTGTATGTAATGTCTTATGTCTTGAAACAAATCAATTTTTGTATGTGCTTTTTTTTTATTCTATTGAATAACAAAGAAGCAACTTTTTACTCTGAAAAACAACTAACCCATTGCGAGGTACAAACAAATGGAGGGCAAGACTACAATAGTGCTAGACTATACGAGTACTCCAGAAAGAGACATGGATGGCAATGAAGTCCCCCCAATTGAGGACCATGACATCCCGAACACAGTGCACTAATGCATTGCCAAAATCTATGTATGCACTCTATTACAACTAAGCTCTAAGCTTCCATATGTAAGTTATATGTTCTCCCTTATTTTCATAATCTATGTATACTAGCTAATTACACTTCACTACTATTCTAACCAACTTCTATCAAATAGGTAATGATTACCCTTATTTACATAATAAAACAACCATTACTTACTTGAATAGTACTTACTTGCATGTGGTTTCATACCACTCACCTCAAGTTCAACACAATCGAGTTCATCATAATTATCACTATCAACATTGATATGAAGTTGTACAGTTTTGCAGAGAGCTCTATTGACAGGGCCTTTTTCTTTTCGTTCTGCTTTCATATAATTGCTCTGCATGTGGTTTAATCATCATGCAAAAATTAATAAGTCAAGTAAAGAATGTAAAAGCTATAAATTTTTGTCCAAAAGAACACTTTAAGCATGAAGAATTAATGACAAAACATTGGGACAGATTAACTTACAACTTAAAGAATGCAAAAGCTATATTTTTTGTCCAAAAGAACATTTTAAGCATGAAGAATGACAGAACATTGGGACATATAACTGACAACTATTATATTACCCTCAACTTCAGCATAACTATGACAACTGTGCTGCACATTCTTGTCCAGTTCATCATGATCACTATCAATATCAGCAGCTCTGTTGACATCATGAAGGCGTTTTTGTTTTCCTGTTGCTTTGATAAAAAGTGGTTTAAACCATCATGCAAAAAAATATACAAAGCATTCAATAGTCAAGTAAAGAATGCAAGCTATAAATTTGTCCAAAAGAACATTTTCTGGATCACTCCAACAATAAAGAAACTGGGTTGGATTCTCCTACGCTCAAATTTTAATAATCTACATATTAAGAGGTATTTGTATACAAAATTTCCAAACAAGAAGAAATGAGATCAATAGAGCCTCTTACCTCATCTGAATCTATGGATTTATGCTCATTCCATGTAGAAACTATAGGGTTAATGGAGGCAACCAACTGCGAAACTTGCTGAGACTGTATATGCAATTCATTACATGTTGGTACCCTTCATTTGATTTGACATGATCTAGAGAGGCTGATGCTACTAGGTATGTAATAGATGGCTGTGAAATCTCTGTTGATGAACTAGATTTCCACTTCATCCTACTCTTAGATTTACTAGGATCTAGTGTTGCCATATAATTGACAGTATCTTTTGCACCTGCTTCTCTATTACTATTTTCCACCTAAAATACAATGTCAATTTTAACATATAGTTAGTTCAATGAAAAATTGAAATAAATAACACAATGTAAATTGAACCAAAAAGCCACACTTACTCCAAATTTGCCCATTTTGGCCTGCAACCCGCTTCAGCCAAATGTATATCCAACCCTCACATTATCTCTTTCTCTCTTGCCTCTATTACTCTTTGCCAAATATTCTTTGGAATGCATAGTTTCTTTCAATGCCCCCCACTGTTTGGGAGATAGATTGGAGTCTAACATCTCTTTTCCCTCCATGATTATTTTTCTGCAATTGTATCTAAAATTGTTCATCAAAATTCTCATCTTTTTCTTGTAATATTTTCTAGAGATTTGTCCACCAATAGTCTCAAAAGCATTTTCCATTTTTTGTATAACATTTTCCACACTTCGTGGATCTTGCTCTGCAAAATTTGATTAATATCCAAATGGGCCTTACATCTTACACCCAACACGAAGGCCCACTTTACAGCATTTGGCCCAATGGGCTCACCATCTCTCGATACCTCAAGCAAGAATGGCTTCTTGCCTTCTAATTTTCTTTCTTTTGCATTCCTCTATGTAGATTTGTACAAACCTTGACTCAATCTTTGTCTTTTGACAAAAACGTCCACATCTTTTATTAAACCACTACTAGTATTTATGGCTGATCCACTAGTTCCATCAAAAGTTCTAGATGCAACAGGTGCACTCTGAGGCACAACAGATGCAAGCAGTCTCTCTTCATGACTTTCATTAACCAGAACTTCATGCTTCTTGGCCACATCAGGTGTGGCATGAGTAGGTATATCATGAGTACCGGTCTTCGCAGATTTCACTTCAAACACATCCTTTAATCTTGAATAAATCATCTGCAGACCTGTTGTTCCTTTAATGCTCTGATGTTTTTCAATAATCTCTCATAGACTTTGTTTTAAGAGATCATCACAACGTTACACATCACCATGTGCTATATCAGGCTACACATGATCACCATGTGCTATATTAGGCTACACATCAGCATATGCTATATGAGGCTACACATGATCATCATTGCAACTATTGTTTTCACCAACTGCATTTGTTGAATCACAAAAAAGGTGGCTTCTACGAGATGGCAGCACTGTATCTTTTCTTTCCTTTTGTTTTTTCTCTGCATTTTCTTTGCACTCTTTTTGTTGCCTATAAAACAAAAAAAATATCATATTATGTCTTATATGTACATAAAGCTCTTGCCTATAAAATTTCATTAAACATTATTAAACAAATAATATACTACTTAATGGATTTACAACTTGCCTGTTTGTCAAACCAAGACTCAATAAATATTCATTATTCTTGGTCACTTTTTCTCTACGAAGGCGCTCATAATTTGTCAATGAAGTTTCAACATTATGATCACTATCATCTAATTTGCGCCTTACAACCCTTCTCTTCATTTCCTGAAGTCCAAATAAACAATAATGTATAAATCAACAACTTGAATCAATAAAACTTTATTGAGTTCATAAGTTGATAACTGTTGACTTTCCAATCTACTGATAACCGCAAATGAAAACTTAAAATAGAATTCAATTTATAGATTAAAAAGCTTTTGCAGTCAAAAACCAAGAAGATGTTTACAACAATTATAGGTATTAGACAAATTTTCCTTTGGGATATATTCACAAGAAAAGAACTCATAAAAACATAACACAAGTAGGATGAAGGAAAAAACATAGTCTAGTTCATCATGAGGTGTGTTAGAACCATTCAAAATTTCACATAGTCCCACTATGTTTCATACATTTTCCTTCCATAAATCCATAATTAGGGATTCATATTCCTTTTAGAATTGTTCTAGGAGTCATTTATGAGCATCTCATATCAGGTCTATGTGAAAGAAACTTATATTTTTGACCATTGATGTGTTTTTGTCTCTTATCATAGCCCCGTAGTACATGCAAACAACCTTGGTGGGTGTGCGAGAATTAGAGGATGTGAATACACAGTTACCGCTTCCTCGCAGCATGTAGAAAATTTAGTTGCGGTGTTTCGGTATAAACTCAAGCAACACACAATATGTTACCGCGCCCCTACGGTAGGTAAGAATATGACCGATGGCAATGTGGTAGGAAGGAGTCGGGATAAAGTGTTCACCACGCTCTCGCGATGGTTTCAAGTTGAGCCTGCGGTGTTGCGGTATAAGAAGTTCAAGTGACCGGTAATGCTACATACCGCAACCCCGCGATGCTGATAACTTTGACTTACGATAATGCAGTAAATAATGAATGGGAGACCAAAGGCTCCTGTGGCCCCGTGATGGTCAGGCCAAAGCTTGGTGGTGGCGCAGTAAAAGACATAAGTGGTGAAGATGAACGTAACTATCCAAGAGGTCCCGCGGTCCTGCGATTGGCCTAAGTTGGTCTTGTGGTGATGCGGTAAGGAATTAAATGTCAAAATGACTCCAGTGTTGCCCCGCAATGGTTATCATTGATGCCTAGCCATTGGATTGGATCAAATCAACAGTCTGTGTTTGAAAAGAATTGAATGCTGAGATTTGTTGATTTCGTGGCACGAACCAGAGTTAATGGCGAAATGACCAACTTCATGGCATGATAAAACTTGGGATTTATTTGTATTTCTTCATTCCAGCAAATTCAGTGTTGATTGCAGAAGGTGAATTCAAGCTTTGTGTGCTCTCCTTGGGCATTTTCTGACCAGGTAAGTCTGCCCCATCACTCTTTGCATAAAAGTTGGTGTTTGGTTTGTGCTCTATTTTCAACTAGTCTGGTAAAGCAAGTAAAATATCAAAACCCTAGTTCGTAGAGGCACTAAAATATGGCACCTGAAAAATTTGAGTCTGTGAGTAAGAGCACTAACCCCCTGCTCCCAAGAAACGATAACTTCAACAATCATTGTTGGACATCCTACCAAATTTAGTTGACAAGGGGTCTAAGAAATTGTTCAAGGATGTTGTAGAAAGATGTCGAGTTGCTGCAATCCCTATCTCTGGATGGAACCTTTTTTGGTATTTTTGTGAAAAGAAAGATGTACAAGGACCAATTGGAAACCCATGGAATTTGGAGTTGGCAAAGCTTGTGGTGCCAAATATATTTGTTGATGTGGATTTGATTAGAAAATTGGCACAACACTATCACTCAACCACCAAAATAGTTAGACTACCAAATGGGTCACCATTAGTGGGTGTGGACAGGAATGCAATCATAGGATGCTTCATGTTGAGCAAGAAATCCCTCACACAAGTAAATCTGCAGAAGAGTGAGCAAGAGTACAATAGTTTGAGAAAAACACACAAGGATGAGCTGCCCATGTACATGAGGAAAGGGGAAAATAATAGAAGAATTGAAATCCCATCCATTACAATTGAACCTTTCTCTGTTGAAGATTTTGTTGTCTATTTCAAAAGAACATATTTTTATTTGTGTCAGGTGTTGGATTTTCAAAAGAAACTACATGATGGATTTTTGCAAATAAGAGAAAACAAAAAGCCCATGGATTTCAAATACTACTCTTTGTTATGTCATTTGATTTTGTATCAAAATAGAAGGAAGTGGCCCAGTAGAGATCTGAGAATGATTGATGTAAAGGGACAAAGATTGCCAACACAGTGCTGGTGTTACAAATGGGATAGCCATTGCAAGAATTGTGACTATGTTGTGTTTCATGATGCATTCTTATTTAGAATAATGAATTCTCTTGGTAGCTTTTCTCCCAAATTGACAAAAGAGATCATGGAAATGTTGAGGCCTCTTGCCCATAGGTTGGAACATGGTCATAAGCATAACTATGCTAATTGGTTTTTCTTGTCAGATCATACTATAATCAGGGTATATGGGTGTACTCAGTCACCCCATGTGTTGCCCAAATTTGTGCCAAACAGAATTGCATTCCTTGAATTCATGTGGCAAATGATGTGGATGGAGAAGGATGTAATGAAGAAATAAAAGAAAGGCACATTTCTTCCTGATTCCACAATGTTTGGTGATTGGTCCATTGGTTCTGATACTTTAGAGGATTTGCAAGCCTATTTGAAGGCTAAATATTCTTTGAAATTAGGTGTAGAGAGGGTTTGTGATCCAGAGGGTCACATGAACTTTGTCAAACAAACCATCCTCACAAGAATGGGAATATCCCATCAAATCAATTTTGATGAGGATGTGATTAGAAATCATGTCACCTTTCAAGAAGTGTATAATAGGAAAAGAAAATGGGAGATTTTGAAAAGGATTGAGGATGATAGGAGAAAACAAAATCCTAATTTTTCTGGATTCTTTGTTGAAGAGAGGGACCCTATGAGAAGAATAGATTTGATAATTGACAATTTTGAAAAAATTATATAGCAAGTCTGAGAAGTAGCCTTCAAAGGCTACCAAGCTCAGTGTCAAAAGACCACCAGGAGTTGCGATTCAAGAGCCTGCACTAGATGCAATGTCAGTACAAGATCCAACTCATGTCCCTAATTCACCACCTTCCAAAAGGCAAAGGATTGAGGATGTTTCTCCACTAGTTCCACATGAATTAACCGAAGGAGGGAGTGACACTGATGAAGTGGCTAGTATCCTGAGAAATATGGGAGATGAAGGAGAAACAGATCAACCACTTGTTGGCCAAGAAACAGAAGCACACAAACCAAAGGCCAGAATGGGCGAACAGGCACAATGGGAGCTTGAATTAGAAGAAAATGAAAAAATTATAGCTTCTATGAGATTTATGGAGGATGATGATTTCATTAATTCTCCAGAATTCAAAGATTTTTGGATTACAATGAAGATGAAAGAATTTCAAGAACAACTGGAAATAAATAAAATGGGTGTTGATGAATATCAGCATGAGCAAATTGTTTCACAAACTTTCAAGAATTTGAAATAAGATGAAATAAGTGTTAGGCCTGATGAGGCTAGACAAATGGTATTAAGGAGGAACATGCTGATCATTCCCAGGCTTGAGTTGAAGAAAATGTTTTTGTTAGACCAAGTCAGGAATCAAGATGACCCCATGCTAGTTTCTAAATTTGACTATGAGGATGTGGTCAGTGGTTGTGGTTTCAATCCAAAAATAAAGACTTTGGCAATATGGGCAATACAAAAGAACACTAGAAAACCAAGATTACTTGATGTGGTCCAAGAAATAAGGGGAACAATTGTGGTCAATACATTCCAGGATACATCAATAACTGAAGTAACTACCCTCACTGTGCATTTTGCAATGTTTACACAAGCTGCTGTTAAAAAGCTAGAGCAAAGATTGTTTGATAATGAGAGAACTCAGATGGAGATGAATGATGAGGTAAATAGATTGCATCTTGAAAATGTAAAGCTGAAAGAACAACTGAAGGGTGAGAGTTCTTCTCAGATTCAAGCCATTGCGCCATTTCAAACACTTGTGCCACAAGAGACTGGTGATACCACAGTGACTGTTGAACAATTCAATGTTTTGAAATTGAAGTTGGAAAAAGAAATTGAGGAATTGAAAAGCCAAAATGAGAAAACAAAGAATGAGGCAAAATTGAAAATTCTTGAAGTGTTGGAGAAAAATTTGGAATATAGAGTGAAAATGGTTGTTGACAAGTTGAGAGATGTGCATGAATGCTACACTTCCTTGTCTTAGGCCATGGAACAGTTGAAAGTAATTTTTTTTGTTTTAGATCCCGTGTATCAAAGATGGCAGTCAACACATCACACACTGATCACTCTATGTAAAGTTCTACAACAGAATCTAGATGCCCCTACAACTCTAAAGGCAACAGAGAAAATGATCAAGATGATATTGGATGAGTATTAGTATATGAATCATGAGAATCAAAAAATGTAGGTAAAGATTGATTCTTTTGCCACTTTCAAACACTAGTTCAATCCATCAATCCTAATAGAGGATAAAAAGATCAAGGATTTTGATGTGTGGAAGGATGAATTTGGTCATACAGTTTCTAAGGTCATGGAATTTTTGAAAAAGGATGAAGATATCAATATTCTCAGCTTCAACATCGTTCTAGACAGGGTAATTGCTTTGGATGTTGGATATACAAAGTTTGTAATTGATGTCAAAGCATTGCTGGACAAAAGGTGGAAGGATCACCAGGCCAGCTTGCTCCAAATTCAAGATTATAAGTGGCCTAGTGATTATGTTGTGTTTCAATGCAAGCAGAAGTATCTTGTAGCTGATGAATAGATAAGCTATATGTGCAGGGAGCAATCAACATCATGGCCTCATGACTACATAGTATACCAATGGGAGCAAGAGTATTTGGCTCCTCCAGAAGAATAGGGCCTTCAAGAGGTTGCAGTGGAAGAATTGAGCCTTCAAACACTCTATCATGGAGAGGGGGACTTTTCTAGATCGGGATGATCACAGGTCTCCTATGTTGATTAGGGACTACAAGTGTATTGCAAGTGCTGCGAGTTTCCAATCAATATTGTCTACTTTCTTTGTTTTCTCTTAATTATGTTTTAAGCAAAATTAATGTTTAGTTTATACGAAGAGGCATGAATTTTGAAAAGATGCCATATTTTGTAATGGTCTGAAGCTTGTTGCTTCTCTTATAAAAGAGAAACCAAGACCGAATTTTGATATCATCATCATAGGCATTTATAGAAACATATACAAGGAGACTTTTGTTATATTGTATATCTATTTGAAGCAATCAATGGAGAAGAAGATTTAATCTTGTGCTCGAATTCTGGTTAAGATATCTAATAGATCATTTCTTTATTTGTAATGAGGAGGCTTAGTTCACCTAATGTTAAGATATCTATATGTATTATTAAATCATAGATGTTCGTTATTATTTCCTTCACACAAACATATTCAATGCATGTGGAGGCTAGAATCTATATTACAAACTAAAGCTATCATCTAGGACATACAAGAAAAGTCTAGCATCTAGAAAACATATAGGACATACAAGACATTATATTCTAACTAAACAAAATTAATTTCAATGAAAGAAAACTAAGAAGAATGATTGAACCTAACTTTAAATGCACTTCAAATCAGCAGTAAACATCTCAGGTTTTGTATACAATGTACCAGCAGAATAATGATGATTACATTCAAAAATGTATCAGTAAAACAACAATGAATAAGCATACCTATACTCATATCTTTATTACATTCAATAATAAATTACACCATACATATAACCAAAGTTTAGGTGACAAGCTAACCTCTTAAGGTGACATGCTAGTTAAGGTGACAACATCATCATAATCATCTGCATTGCCAGCAAGATCAGAATCCTGATCACTCATGTCTGCATCTACTTGATTTTCTTTCTCATCCTCATCTGTGACATGCTGCTCATTCTCTCTCCCAATCTCTTCATTGGTAATCAAAATCTCTTCTTCAAACACTCCATCATCGTCTTCATCCACTTCTTCAAATGTTTCTTATAAATTTAACATATTGCCCATTAGGCATTATATCGAAAACTTCCATGAATTTTCATTTGGAACGAGACTTTGTTTGAATGACATACGACCATCCTGGACTTCTTACATCATCAATTAGAAATGATTGGTTAATTTGAAGAGGGGAAACATACGACTCATCCATCTCTGATAAAAATTGCCCTGTATTTGCGCGTACAAATCCATACTCATCAAATTGTACTGTGGATGGTTGGATCCACTTACATTTTAATAATAGGACTATTTTCACCAAAATCCACTTGAATAATTTCTTGGATGAATCCAACATAAAATTTCTTCTCATTTTCGTGAAGAAATTCAGCACTAACAACACAATCACAATTTGTCCTTTCCTTTGTCTTTTTCTTCCACTCTTAAATGACTACCATAGGCCCCACATTCCACTAAAACAGAACCCATATATGTGGAGATTGTGAAAGCTCACTTTCTTCCGTTGTTGCATCTTGACCTTGTTCTTTTGCATCACTGACTGCATTAGCAATCCATTCTTCAAATTTTGGAAAAGAATCACCTCCAATCAAATCATGACGTCTGTGCTTTTGAGGTCGATGTTGCATCCAAGTTTGATTCTCTTCTTCATATTTTCTACATAGAATATTAACGTACAAATAGTAAGATTAAAAATATAAATGTGTAAATGCAATTGAGTAAATAAATTATTATGTAATTTTTTTTACCTATGCCACTTATCGAACGAAGTTGTGTTTTGAAGAATATAGGCATGTATCACACTTCTTTCTTGATGTGAAGCTTGAAGCGACATCCATTACCTTCTAATACTTCACCTGCAACTCTTTCATTTTCGTCATCATCCCATACATGTCGATTGACATTTTAAAATCCTTTATATATTTTGTGCAAAATCCATGGCCTCTTGCATTGAATATCCCTCAGACATGTTGCCTTCCAGTTTTGCCCTAGTATAAACAATTTTTTTCTAAACCTTCATATATCGTTCTATAGGATACATCCATCTCGTTCTTACTGGGCCACAATGCTCTAGTTCATATTCTAGATGTATCAAAAGATGCATAGAAATGTTAAAGATTGTTGGTGGAAATTCCCGTTCCAATAGACAAAGGACTTCAACAACCTCCTCCCTCAAACTATTAAAGTTTGAAGGATCTAATACATGTAAACTCATGCTCTTTAATATTAGGCCCAACCTTATAATTACCAATCTTCGCCCCTTTGCCAAACTTGATATATTTACCACAATAGGTAAAATATTCTCGATTATGACATGATAGTCATGGGTCTTGAGGCCTCTTAAGCCATTAATGTCAGTTTGGCTTCTAATACTACTACTTACATATCCAGTGGGAAAGCGAGTCTGAGACAACAACTGTAAGAATTGTGCAAGTTGTTCCTTTGTCCAGACATAAGGAGCACTAGGTTTTCTATATTTTTCATCAGCACATTTTTCAACCCAAAGATTTCGATGAATCTTTAGTTGTTGAAAGTCTTCACGTGATGAAACAGTATCAAAAGCACCAAAAAGAGTTTCTATAATAGCATAGGCTATATTTTTCTCAATATGCATAAAGTCAACAGTATGCCTAATGGCTATATCCTTAAAGTATGGCAACTTATAGAATATGCACAACCGTTTTACACGCTTTCACTACATGGATCATATCTACTACCAGCAATCCCATTATTTTCAATAAATGACATTCTTTTTTGTCCATTCTCAACAATGTAATCACTTGTTATTAGCAATGGTGCTTCACGATTCTCTTCTTGACCATTGAAATGTGTTTTTTGTCGATGATATGGATGATCCATTTTAAGGTAAGCATGATGTCCACAATAAATACACTTATGCAAACTTCTTGATTGCTTCACAAAATCCTTAAAGTTGCAAGCAGGACATCCATGGTATCCATGAACACTGAGACCAGACAATGTGCCATATGCAGGAAGATCATGAATCATAAACAATAAGGAAGCTCTTAAAGTGAATTTGATTAAATGACCATCCCTTAAAGATTGAATTACTTCAATTCCTTTGCACAATTCCATTAGCTCATCATATAATGGCTCTAGATAAGCATCGATTGTATCTAAAGTCACACTTTTCTTTCTTGGTGTAATCAATGATAGCATTAAGAAAAAATGGTTTAGTTGCTAACCATGGATGCAAGTTATAATTTATTAAAAACACTAGCCAAGTTGACCATTTAATACTTTAATCTGAGAATGGATTCACTCCATTTAGAGCCAAACCCAACTTATATTACGAGGATCTTGAGAAACATCAGGCCATCTATTATCAAATTCCATCCACGTCTTAGAATCGAGCACATGTCGTTGTTTTCCATCGGTACTCTTATTTTGGGCATGCCATTGCATAAGTTCAGCAATGTCTTTGCACCTATACATTCAGAGTAATCGTAAGATTATTGGAAAGTGGTGAAGAACCTTTCTAGGAACCATAGCTGATTTCAACCCTTATCTATACCTCGCTTCATGACATTTCAAACATTCACTCTCACTTGCAAGATTATTGCGAAATAATACATAACCATTCCCACATGTGTGGATGTTTTCATACCCTAAGCCTAGCTTAGTGATTTTCTTTTTACATTGACTTCATTTGTTGGCAATGTGGAGTCAGGTGGTAACAACAAACTTAATAATGCCAATAACTGATCTACACTCTCATTTGTCCAACCATGCACCACTTGCAAGTTAAGAATTTGAAGGATTGTTGTCAAATGACTTAACTTGTAATTAGCATACACAGACTTTAAAGCATCCTCCATAGATTTGGCCCAATCATTGTCTAGACCCTTATTCAACATTCTATAAACTTCAAACCCTTCATCTAACATTGATGTCTCTTCATCTATGTTTGGTGCCACTTCATCTATGTTTGTTACCTCTTCATCTCTCACACTCTGCAATTCCATCATATCTTCATAATAATTGTAATCCCAAGGGCTTATACTACTATGTCCATATCTTATCATATGTCGATAAATCACATTTCTTTTTCTCACCTTTCCACCAAGACAATCCTTACATGGACATGGATATTTTTCCATGTGCCTATCGTTGGCTACTCTGTCATCATATGCATGGTATAGATTCGTAGTCAACCTTCGACATTGATCCATCTATAATGTTTTACACGTAGCAACAAAAATCTTTAGGTGAAAAAATCGACAAACCAAAAGTTCAAGATTTTTTGAAAAATTGGATTTTTTTAAAAATGTAAAAAATTGTAGAATAAGAGAAACTTTTTTTTAATTGAAAGGCATTTCTATAGCAATAGAGTTATAGAGAGCAAATAAAATAGAGAGTTTAACTAATGAATTGTAAAACATAGATTTTTGTAGTTTATATTCAAATTGCCGATTACATTGCATTACACATATTTCAAACTCAAAGCATTACTTCACATTGCATAACTAATAACTAGATGCTGATAGATGACAAAATTTCAATTACAATATGTTCTGATGCAGGGGCATCCTTGATGCACCTTTTGATGCAAATTATTGTCATGTTGCTAAAATTTGGTTTTTGGTTTGGTTGGGGTCAATAAGGTCATGTAAGACCATTTGGGGTCATTTAAGTCCATTGTGTGATGTTTTGGTGTCATGTT
>BSBN01002387.1:0-57944 GCA_027924645.1 Cunninghamia lanceolata | reverse complement strand
AGAAAACTGTGAGGTCATCCAGGTATATAAGTATGATGACATTGATCAAGCCTTTGAAGGTGATGTCCATTACTTGCTGGAAGGTAGCTCCGGTGTTGGAGAGGCCAAAGGGCATTTTAGCATATGCAAAGGTTCCCCATTTAGTGATGAATGTGGTCTTGTGTTGGTCTTCTTCTTTTACCCAAACCTGGTTGTATCCGGAGAAGCCATCTAGCAAAGAAAACATTTTAGAACCTGCAATAGTTTGCAAGATCTGCTCCATTGAAGGTAATTGGTAATGATCCTTCAAGGATGCCTTGTTCAAATCCTTGAAGTCCATGCACACCCTTAATGTCTCCAGTTTAATTTCAGACGGGGACCAAATTAGATACGCAGGTAGAATGCTTGATTGGATATAGTATTTTCAAATCAATAAACTTCTTTAGCTCCCGGGCCATCAAGGACTCTATGCTTGGATTGGCTGGCCTTTGCTCCTGACAGATAGGTTTGGCCCTTCAATCAGATCAATGGTGTGTTAAATCACCATTACGGTCATATCCCTTGAGTTCATCATATGTACATGCTACTGCTCTATCATATTTATTGCAAAAGGATATTAGTCTTCTTTGTCTCTTGTAGAGATGTCCTTCCTAACTTTCAGCTTCTGACCACCTCTGATATCTAGATCAACATAATTGCCTTTATCCGCAACAAACTTTCTCTTGTCATTTCTAGCATCATCGCAATCAAATAGATTTTCTAGCTTGATCAAACCTTTCGGGAGATTATTTGTTCTAAGTTGAATGATTTGGTCTTCATAGGCTTCTTTGACCTTCAGATGTAGCTATTCAACAAACTCGCAAGATTGCTGGATAAACATGGCAATTTGGTTGTCGCTCTTGAAAACTTGCCAGTTCTGATCATTTTTAGGGATAGCTGGTCTCACAATTACATGTACAAAATGTTTACTGGCTTGGAGGTCTGTGACTACATCAAATTGTGATCCAATCGTAGCCAATCTATTAGCATCTACATTTTGAGACCTTGGGATTGCTTGAATATTGAAAGCTTCGAATCCTTCAATCAGGTCCATACCCTATGGCGGTAGGATCACATTTGCACATTTTTTTGCTGCTGAAAGTCCCTCTCACTTGCTTTATTATCAGTTTGGAGTCACCAAAAACACTCAACTACTTTACTCCCATTCAGTCCACCAAACTAAGGCCTTGGACTAGACCTTCATATTCGGCCTCATTATTGGTGCAGGAGAATTGGAAGAAGAAAGCCCGGAGAGCCTCTTCTCCAACACGAGATACTAGTCAAATGTCAGCTCCCGACCCATTCTTGCACCTCGTGCTATCAAAATGTAGAGCCCATAGACCGGATTGATCATTGAGACCTCCATCATGACTGCCCTGACTCTTAGTGACCTGAGGGATGATCTAGTCTTCATCTAGATTACATAGGTTCTGAGGCCGGTGGCATGGTAGTTTCCGAATGTCTGTTGAATGAGCACTACTTGACTGGGTTTTTCTTTCATAAAAGGATGTTCGTGAGTACTGGGAAGAGGCTGTGCATGATAAAAAGTTCAGAGGCTCGTGGCCTAGGTGACTTCTCTTATCCCATTCTATACATGTCAATGCTCCATTGCATTGAAGTGGATGTCTGATTTCTTATGAATATTGTCACATGATGTAGCAACAAATAGGAAATTAACCAAGACAACCAAATGAATGGCCAATCCCACAGAGCAATGCAAAACCCCACGTACCTTAATTGAAGGCAATTTTTATTTGCTTTCTTTCTTTTTGGAGTAAGGCGGCAATCGCAGTGAGGACTGTTCTTAAATATCATCCACTTCAATAGTCAAAGGTCAATTTTGGCTAATAAAAGTAGGACAAATATTTAACACTTTTTATTGTGAATGAGGTGTAAAATTATTATTGATTGTTTGACCATTAAAGTGGATAATATTTAAGTAGAGTGCACAGTTAGTGGTGTACGTACGCATGCAAGAGGAGTAATAAAGTGGAGGAAAAGAATTCCGTGTAGTGTATCCCTTACTATGTGGATAAGGATGGAGAAACCCATTTTTAATAAGTGTTTTTTCCTTATACTATGTAATTAGCCCGAAGACGAAAAGTTCTGATTAGTAATGCTGAATAAAGAAATTTTAAAATGCTATAAAGTCTGATCCACGAGACAGATCTACTGTATCAATTTTCTTTTTGGGTACTCGTTTTGTTTTGGGAATGTTGTAAAATATGAGAATCTGTTAATTCTATTTTTCTATTTGTCATAACGTGTTCTTCCATCTCCATCTAAAAAACTATTTCATAATCTTTTGGTCAAGCTTGCAGCCTGCAAAAATCTTTGATTACGATGTTGGGAAAAAGTGGCCCCGATCTTTTGACTTTATGCTCTGCAAATAAATGTGAATCCATTATTTAAGAGTTTTAACGTACAACTCTTGCATGATCTCTGAATATGGACAATGTTTGCTTGTTGAAAAATATATATAGCAAGTGTATGCCAATTTATGCTTGGCCTTTGCAACAAGTTCCTTTCAGTGAACTGTGTGGAGTTGTTGGAAACAATTTAATTATAACATGTTTATCCATTCATTATGCACAAATGGTAAAAGGAAATTGTGTTATTGAAAAAGTAGGTGGTGTCTTTTGCGCTTTGTAATATTATATTGTTTTATTAGGATTTAAGTGCATAGTTTTTGAGTCAAACTCGTTGATCCATATTTTGCGAGTAGTGGTTCACATGCACCCATTTCTCATGAGCATGAATGATCTACTTAGCACTTGTTACATTTTGGTGATATCTATAAGAGTGAAGCATTGAGACTTCTTGGGAGGTCACCCATCTTGGTACTACTTTAACTTAAGTGCTCTTTAACTATGGCTAAGCCCACTTAGCTTGCTCTACCCCATTTGCAAAACTTTTAGGGGAGAGGACCCAATTGCTGAGCATGTTCAAATAGTTGTGATAGTATTTGTGGACTTGAGGCCCAATATTTTTAAAAGTTTAGCACTAGTAGTTGTGACTTTAAGGTTGTTACTATTGACTATAAGTATTGATAATTAAATGAAACGTGCTTTTTAGATCTAAAAGCAACCAATCATGTGATGCCATATCAGTGCATCAACAAAACATGACTTAATGCATGCTTATACACCTTTTTTTGGGGGTCTTTTTGGGCACCTCAACAAAAAGCATGTTGATGTGGATCCGAAACCTTAGTTATAAGCAGGGGCCTTGCCAAGTAAGAAATTGTAAATTTTTGGAGTGATTCGTAATTGCTATATGATTTTGAGAGGCATGAAATTAGGGTGCTCAACTACTAGGTCCTCTCCCCTAGCAAATGTTGTGCCTTATGAACTGTTCATTAGAAGGTACAACACTTGCTAAAGGTTTTGCAAATGGGGTATAACATGCTAAGTGGGCTTGATCTTTGGGGAAACTCTATGGTTATGTGCACTTGAGTTGGAGTAGAATCAGGATGGGTGACCTCTCGAGAATTCGTAATACTTCACCCTTGTGAGCATCACTAGATGCAATAGTGCTAAGTGGACCATTCATATTCGTGATAGATAGGTTAATGTGAACTACTACTACTCATGAAATATGAGTCAATGCATTTGACTAATAACTACATAGTTGAATCTTGATTAAAACATCATAATTGTGTTATTGTTATTTCATCATAATTGTGTTATTTTTTTTACAAAGAAAACATTATAAAAATGCACATAATGAAAATAAGAAAAGAATATTATCAGAGGCATCAATAACAACATAAGCAACATAGTAGATATTGTTATAGAGTAAAATGTGTACACTAGCATTTTATACTTAGTTTAGCACCTGGTTGGACTTATTTTGTTGCCTTTGTTAATCAGGACCTATTTCAACACCTTTTTGAGCTTAAAACGATGAAATCTCAATCCTGATAAATAAATCTAACAGAATCAACTTAGGACTGGATTAAGCTCGCTATATTTGGCACTCCTCAGAGTTTGTGGGCTAAAGGTCCAAGGCGCCCAAGTGCCCTGGTCCCAGTTGGGAACTTTAGCCCCACTTTGTAGTGTCGGCTTAGGACACTTTTATAGTTTGTATTTGTCAGCCTAATTAAGTTTTATTTGTCGTAGGTGAGTGGAATGCATATTTAAATGAGTGTTGTAGTTCATTTTACACCTAGATGACATCTAGAAGATTAATGCAAAGTTTGCTCTCATATTGTGTTCTATGTTGAAGTATTCTTCATGCTTGGAGTGTTACTGCTTATGGATGCCATTGAAGTTTGTTTTCAAGCTTTGAAAGAAGTTTGAAGTCCTCTTCATCACTCTCCTTTGTTGTTGTAGGATCCCGAGTCATTTTCATCAACTAAGGTCCTATCTCGTGTGGTTTTCATCATCATTATCATTCATTATCTATCATATTATTACAGATCTGACCTCTGCCTTCTTAGGGCACACACTCTTGGATCTAAGGGTAAGTGTAAGAAGATGGGAGGCCAAAAAGGGGTCTTAAGTGGCCACTTTTTTTTTTTGAAATCAGAAAATGCTGGCCTTGGATGAGAAATTGAGCATAGTTACACTCAAAATTTGAAGATGCAACCAAAACAATGTTCATAGTGCTCCGAGTCTACTTTCTAAACTACTAATTTTTTTTGAAAATGGTATAGATTAAGGGGTTCAAAAGAAGGAGCCACAGAAATTGGTGTTGTTTCTCTCAAAAACACATAACATAGCATGTTTTGTGGCTCCCTCAAAAGGTTAACTTTTTTTTTGGTATTTTTAAAATCACTTTGGTGACAAATTAGCTAACACCATTTAGTTTATACCAATTTTTTTGATAATTTTTTTATGAATATTTGATTTATTACTAATTTTCAAAGTGGACACATTCAAAAAAACATAATTTTGGCCGTGCTACCCCTATAAATTTTGAAAACTAATTGAAATTTTTTTTTTAATATGTGTAGAATGGAGTCTAGTTTCTAAAAATGTACTTTTTTGAAATTTCAATGAACGGTTAATTACAATGAAAAAAGACTAAACACTGGTTTTTTCCCAAAAATGGACACAAACAAAAGAAATTAAAGACGAAAGGCTTAACATTGTCAAAATATGAAAATAATTACATGTTAAATAGCTAAGAGAAAGCCTAACATTACCCAAGTGTTTGATTTGTTCGACCTTGAAACACGTGCAAATTTGAGGGTTAACATGAACAAAATTATGTGAAATCCTATAGAATTTGCAAAAACACATCTATGGACATTGGGAAGGCACTCCAAGCCTTTGGGTTGGAAATCCAAAGAAAATCCCAAGCCTAAGCCTTGGGATTCCCAAAGCAAAATATAATGCGAGCGCGTTATAACGTGCTCGCATTATGTTTTGTTTTGCTTTTTTTCTTTTTTGCAAAAGTTTGCCCGATGTTTTTCATGCTTCACATAATGCGAGCGCATTATAATGCGCTCGTGTTATGTCTCCCTTGGAATGTTTTATGTTCAAGGTTATTATGCATGTATGTATGTATGCTTGTATGTATGTATGTATGTATGCCTATATGTATGTATGTATTGATGTACGTATGTATGCCTATATGTATGTATGTATACTTATATGTATGCATGTATACTTATATGTATGCCTATATGTATGTATGTATAGTGTTGAGGGTAGAGGAGGGTAGAGATAGGGGTGAGGCAGATAGGGGAGGAGAGGGGTGAATAAGGGTTGAGGGTTTAGGGTCAAGGGTTGAGGGTTTAGGGTTGAGGGATCAGGGTTTAGGGTTGAGGGATAAGGTGTAAGGTTGAGGGTTTAGGCTTTAGGGATAGGATTTGGAGTTTAGGGATAATGGATTAGGGTTTAGGGTTGAAGCTTTAGGGATAGCATTTAGGGTTGAGGGATTAGGGTTGAGGGTCGAGGGATTAGGTTTAAGGTAGAGTGTTGAGGGTAGAGGGATTAGGGATAGGGTTTAGGGTTAAAGGTTTATGGTTGAGGGATTAGGGTTTAAGTATAGTGTCAAGGGTTGAGGGTTTAGGAATAGGGACATCGTTTAGGGTTTAGGGTTGATGGATGTAAGGGTTTAGGGATAAGGAATTAGGGTGAGGGTTGAGGGATTAAGTAGGGTTGAGGGATTAAGGTTTAAGGTTGAGGGTTTAGGGTTTAGAGATAGGGTTTAGAGTTTAGGGATAAGAAATTAGGGTTAGGGTTTAGAGTTGAGAAATTAGGGTTAAGGTAGAGTGTTGAGGGTAGAGGGATTAGGGATAGGGTTTAGGGTTAAAGGTTTAGGGTTTAGGATAAGGGATTATGGTTTAAGGTACAGTGTTGAGGCTTGAGGGTTTAGGGATAGGGTTTAGGATTTAAGGTTTAAGGGTTGAGGGTTGAGGCTTTATGGATAAGAGAGAGACCTAGATGGCTAAGGGTTGAGAGATAGGGGAGAGATGGGGTGAGGCAGATAGGGGAGGAAAGGGGTGGATAAGGGTGGAGGGCTTTAAAGCTTTAGGGTTGAGGGATTAGGGTTTAAGGTATAGTGTTGAGGGTTTAGGGATAGGGTTTAGGATTTAAGGTTTAAGTGTTGAGGGTTGAGGATTTAGGATAGGGTTTATGGTTAGGGGTAAGGGATTAGGGTTTAGAGTTGAGGGATTAGGGTACCATAAATTATAATGAGGGATTAGGGTTTATGGTTTAGGGATTAGGGATTAGGGCTTAGGGCTTAGGGATTAGGGTTTAGGGTTTAGGGATGTACAATTAGGGGATACCATAAATAAACTAAAATTTAGGCAAGGTTGGGAACATTTTGTGAATCATCATGGGCTAGAGATTGGAGATTTTGTTGTGTTCAAGTACATATCCAAGTCATATTTTAAGGTTAAGATATTCCAGAACAAGGTGTGTGAAAAATATCAATGCTCTTCAGCTTATGAATACCAACATTGATACATATAAAAGATGTCCTTCTAACAGAGTATGCAATTCGAGTCAACCAATGAGCATCAAGTTGCTGAATGAATTGGTTTAATGGGTGTGCCTCCTTCAAAGTTATGCTTGGAGACTTTACACAAAAACTGGTAACTCTATACATTATTTTTCATTCTTTTATTTCATGTACACTGTTAAAAACTTGTAAAATCTAATTGTGTAATGTGTTTATGGTAGCGCATTCCTCTTGCATTTGTTTCACAATTTATAGACAACACAGACAAACATATGGTGTTGCAAGGCCCAGGTGGGTAGGAGTGGGATATACAATTAGGCGGTACCATAAATAAACTAGAATTTAGGCAGGGTTGGGAAATTTTTGTGAATCATCGTGGGTTGGAGATTGGAGATTTTGCTGTGTTCAAGTACATATCCAAGTCATATTTTAAGGTTAAGATATTTCAAAGAACAAGGTGTGTGAAAAATATCAATGCTCTTCAGCTTATGAATACCAACATTGATACAGATAAAAGATGCCCTTCTTCTAACAGAGTATGCAATTCAAGTCAACCAATGGGTAGCAAGTTGCTGAATGAATTGGTTTCTGATGGGGAAAACAACAATGATATTGAAGCAATGGAAGAAAATCAAAATTGTAAGTCTAATTTAATTTATTTCAACTTTCAAAGTAGGCATTTGAATTGTAGCTTTACCAGGAGGATTGGTATAACAAAAAACTTATTTATGTTACAGGCCATTCTTGGAAGAACCCTGGACATTATGGACCTCTCATCTAGAAAAGCACATGACAGTGAACTCTGCCCCTTATTTCAAATTACATAAACCTTTTTATTCAATGAAAATGAAGTCACAAAATGTAAACTAACCAATAGTGTCGAGGGTTGAGAGTTTAGGAATAGGGATAGCATTTAGGGTTTAGGGATGAGGGATGAGGGTTGAGGGTTGAGGGATTAGGGTTAAGGGTTGAGGGTTGAGGGATTAGGGTTTAAGATATAGTGTCTAGCGTCGAGGGTTTAGGGATAGGTTTTACGGTTTAAGTTTTAAGGGTTAAGGGTTGAGGGATAAGGGATTAGGGTTTAAGGTATATTGTCGAGGGTTGAGGTTTTAGGAATAGGGATAGCGTTTAGGGTTTAGGGATGAGGGATTAGGGTTGAGGGTTGAGAGATTAGGGTTGAGGGTTGAGGGTTGAGGGATTAGGGTTTAGGGTTGAGGGTTTAGGGTTTAAGGTATAGTGTTGAGGGTTGAGGGTTTAGGGTTGAGGGATTACGATTTAGGGTTGACAGATTAGGGTTTAATGTTTGAGGTTAAGGGTTGAGGGTTGAGGGATAGGGTTGATGGTCAAGGGATTAGGGTTAAAGTAGAGTGTTGAGGGTAGAGGGATTAGGGATAGGGTTGAAGGTTTAAGGATTGAGGGTTGAGGCTTTAGGATGAGGGTTAAGGGATTAGGGTTTAAGATATAGTGTTGAGCATTGAGGGTTTAGGGATAGGTTTTAGGGTTTAAGTTTTAAGGGTTAAGAGTTGAGGGATAGCGTTTAGGGTTAGGGATGATGGATTAGGGTTGAGGGATTAGGGTTGAGGGTTGAGGGATTAGGTTTGAGGGTTGAGGGATTAGGGTTTAAGTATAGTGTCGAGGGTTGAGCATTTAGGGATAGGGATTAGGGTTTAGGGTTGAGGGATTAGGGTTTAAGGTATAGTGTGAGGGTTGAGGGTTTAGGGATAGGGTTTAGGGTTGAGGGATTAGGGTTTAAAGGGTTGACAAACTAGGGTTTAATGTTGAGAGTTGAGGGTTGAGGGTTGAGGATTGAGGGTTTAGGGATAAGGTTGATGGTCAAGGGATTAGGGTTAAAGTAGAGTGTCAAGGGTAGAGGGATTAGGGATAGGGTTTAGGGTTGAAGGTTTAATGATTGAGGGTTGAGGCTTTAGGGATGCGGGTTTAAGATATAGTGTCGAGCGTCGAGGGTTTAGGGATAGGTTTTAGGGTTTAAGTTTTAAGGGTTAAGGTTGAGGGATAGGGTTTAGGGTTTAGGGAGAATGGATTAGGGTTTAAGGT
Organism: Cunninghamia lanceolata; assembly: GCA_027924645.1. NCBI lineage: Eukaryota > Viridiplantae > Streptophyta > Pinopsida > Cupressales > Cupressaceae > Cunninghamia > Cunninghamia lanceolata. The sequence continues at coordinate 48,953 of BSBN01002387.1, read as the reverse complement.
ATAGTGTCAAAGGTTGAGGGTTTAGGAATAGGGACAACATTTAGGGTTTAGGGATGAGGGATTAGGGTTGAGCGTTGAGGGATTAGGGTTTAAGGTATAGTGTCGAGGGTTAAGGGTTTAGGGATAGGGTTTAGGGTTTAGGGATGAGGGATTAGGGTTTAAGGTATATTGTTGAGGGTTGAGGGTTTAGGGATAGGGTTTAGGGTTGATAGATTAGGGTTTAATGTTGAGAGTTGAGGGTTGAGGAATAGGGTTGATGGTCAAGGGATTAGGGTTAAAGTAGAGTGTCGAGGGTAGAGGAATTAGGGATAGGGTTTAGGATTGAAGGTTTAAGGATTGAGGGTTTAGGCTTTAGGGATGAGGGTTAAGGATTAGGGTTTAAGATATAGTGTTGAGTGTTGAGGGTTTAGGGATAGGTTTTAGGGTTTAAGTTTTAAGGGTTAAGGGTTGAGGGATAGGGTTTAGGGTTTAGGGATAAGGGATTAGGATTTAAGGTATAGTGTTAAGGGTTGAGGGTTTAAGAATAGGGATATTGTTTAGGGTTTTAGAGATGGGGGATTAGGGTTGAGGTTGAGGGATTAGGGTTTAGGGATAGGGTTTAGGGTTTAGGGATTAGGGTTTAAGGTATAGTGTTGAGGGTATAGGGATAAGATTTAGGGTTGAGGGATTAGGGATAAGATTTAGGGTTGAGGGATTAGGGTTGACAGATTAGGGTTTGATGTTGAGGGTTGAGGGTTTAGGGATACAGTTGAGGGTTGAAGGATTAGGGTTAAAGTAGAGTGTCAAGGGTATAGGGTTTAGGGTTGAAGGTTTAAGGATTGAGGGTTGAGGCTTTAGGGCTAATGGTTAAGGGATTAGTGTTTAAGATATAGTGTCGTGGGTCAAGGTTTTAGGGTTTAAGGTTTAAGGGTTAAGGGTTGAGGGATAGGGTTTAAGGTTTAGGGATAAGGGATTAGAGTTTAAGGTATAGTGTTGAGGGTTGAGGGTTTAGGAATAGGGATAGCGTTTAGGGTTTAGGGATGAGGGATTAGGGTTGAGGGTCGAGGGATTAGGATTAAGGTATAGTGTTGAGGGTTTAGTGATAGGGTGTAGGGTTTAGGGTTGAGGGAATAGGGTTTAAGGTAAAGTGTTAAGGGTTTAGGATTTAAGGTTTAAGGGTTGAGGGTTGAGGGTTTAGGGTTTAGGGTTAAGTTAGACCTAGATGGCTAAGGATGGATGGAGAGGTAGACAAGGAGTGACTGAGAGACATAGAGAGGGGAGAGGTAGAGAGGTGAGGGGGAGAGATAAGTGAGCACATTTCTTTGATGCATTTTTTCAAATTTAACTATATTGTAATTGAAATTTTTTCATCTATCAACATCTAGCTATTAGTTATGCAATGTCTAATAATGCTTTGAGTTTGAAAGATATGCAATGCAATGTAATCAACGATATGAATATAAAATACAAAAATCTAGTAAGTGTAATTCATTAATTAAACTATTTATTTTATTACCTTAGTGAATCTTTGAACTACACCACCATTGGTAGGTGTTGCCGTGAAATCTCCAAGATTAACCTATTCAACATCCAAAATCAGATATTAGAACACCATTCATATAACAATCGCTACAACAAATTCATGTGATTAGCTCCCTTTTTTGCTCCATTTTTTGCTTCCACCACTGTTTTAATGTATTTTTCTCCAATTTTTTTGAAAAATTCAGTGCTATTTATCGGGAAGGCGCTATTTTTGGTATTTTTTGTGTCGATCAGAACAAGTAGGCACTAAATTAGATGCCAATTAGCACCTAATTTAGCACCACATTTAGTGCCTTATTTAGCACCTAATTTATGGTTACTTGGGTTTAGGAGTATTATTTAGGTTTTAGGTTCATGGTTTTGGGGTTAGGGGTTAAGGTTTAGAGGTTAGGGTTTAGAGAGCGATAGAGGACCAATAGGGAGATACAAAGGAGACGAGGGGAGAGATAGGGAGATAGAGAGTGAGGGACATGGCCAGAGACATAGGGAGAGAGATTGAGAGGTAGAGGGACAAAGGTGATAAGGAGAGAGGAGAGAGATAGGGAGATAGAGGTTTAGGGTTACTTAGGTTTGGGTTTAGGATTTAGGGGTTTAGGGTTTCTTAGGTTTAGGGGTTAGAGTTTAGGGTTTGGGGGCATTATTTAAGGTTTATTATTTAGGGGTTAGGGGTTTAGGTTTAGAGGTTTAGGGTTTAGGGTTTATAGAGAAGAGGAATGATAGGGAGATATAGAGGAGACTGTGGAGAGAGATAGGGAGATAAAGTGTGAGGTACATGGCCAGGGACATAGGGAGATAGATTGAGAGGTAGAGGGATGATAGAGATAGGGAGATAGAGGTTTAGAGTTTCTTGGATTTAGGGTTTAGGGTTGCTCAGGTGAGAGAGAGAGAGAAAGAGAGAGAGAGAGAGAGAGAGAGAGAGAGAGAGAGAGAGAGAGAGAGAGAGAGAGAGAGAGAGAGAGAGAGAGAGAGAGAGAGAGAGAGAGAGAGAGAGAGAGAGAGAGAGAGAGAGAGAGAGAGAGAGAGAGAGAGAGAGAGAGAGAGAGAGAGAGAGAGAGAGAGAGAGAGAGAGAGAGAGAGAGAGAGAGAGAGAGAGAGAGAGAGAGAGAGAGAGAGGAGAGAGAGAGAGAGAGAGAGAGAGAGAGAGAGAGAGAGAGAGAGAGAGAGAGAGAGAGGAGAGAGAGAGAGAGAGGAGAGAGAGAGAGAGGAGAGAGAGAGAGAGAGAGAGAGAGAGAGAGAGAGAGAGAGAGAGAGAGAGAGAGAGAGAGAGAGAGAGAGAGAGAGAGAGAGAGAGAGAGAGAGAGAGAGAGAGAGAGTCTTGGGGTTAGGGGCATTATTTAGTGTTTATGAGTTAGCATTGATCAAGTTTTAGGGTTTTAGAGTTTAGTTTAGCACATGGCTAGGGACATAGGGAGAGATATTGAGAGGTAGAGGGGAGAGACATGGAGATAGAGGTTTAGAGTTGATTGGATTTAGAGTTTAGGGGTTTGGGGTTTAGGGTTGCTTAGGTTCGAAGATAGCTAGATAGAGAGAGGAGACAGATTGGGAGAGATAAAGGAGATAGAGGGGAGAGATAGGGAGATAGAGAGTGAGCGATATGTCTAGAGAAATAGGGAGAAGGATTGAGAGGTAGAGGGATCGATAGAGATAGAGAGATAAGGGAGAGATAGGGAGATAGGGAGATAGGGTTGCTTAGTTTTAGGGTTTAGGGGTTAAGGTTTAGGGGCATTATTAGGGTTTAGGGTTTATGGTTTAGGGGTTAAGTTTAGAGGTTTAGGGTTTAGTGTTTAGAGAGAGAGGACCAATAGGGAGATATCGACAGTGAGGGGACATGGCCAGAGACATAGGGAGAGATATTGAGAGATAGAGGAATGATAGGGATAGGGAGATAGAGGTTTAGGGTTGCTTGGGTTTATTGTTTAGGGTTTAGGGGTTTGCCGTTAGGATTTAGGGGTTTAGGGTTTATGGATTAGGGGTTAGGGTTTAGGGTTTAGGGGAATTATTTAGGGTTTATGGATCTTCAAGGATTTAGATAGTGTGGCTATACACATTGCTACACATGTTAGTGGCTAGTTAGACACATGGAACATTAACAACCACATGTTATGCTTTCATACACGTGTGCCACCTAATGACATTTGTTACTGCAAAACATGATCATATAATTGACATTGTATGCGTCTGGCACATGGTGATGTCTTCATACGCCACATGCCACAATGATCTAGTTAGCACCATACAAGTTTGAGTATATTTGTTCATCTTACCTCTCTGTATATTTTCTCCATTCATTTTGAATAGAAGTGACATATATGTTAGAACCATTCTATATTTGAATGTGTTTTGGTTTACATATCTATTTTCCTTTATGTATTCTATGATCTTATTACATTAATAGATAATATAGGATTGTCCCTCAGTTCACCTTGGGAATTAGATTAAATAACATCTAAAGTTGACTGTAAATTAACTGCAACATGGTGAGCATTTTGTTGATTTTCTTGCTTATTTTTTACCCTTTTGAAAACTAAATTTTCCTATTGAAAATTTGAAGGATGAGATCCATATTTAAGTGCATTAGACTTAAGAAGTTTCAATTCAATGTTTCTTACATTTGCACACAAATCCATGGAAGAATAATAGTTGTTTAGGTACATTGTCTCAGCTTGGATAGTAGGTAATAAGCCCTTAACAAATATTCTTTGCAATTCATCAATAGGAATTTGATAGTGTATCTTTGTTGACAAAGTTTGAAATCTAATAACATAATCATGATTGCACTCATTTGATCCTTGTTTGATGCTCTCCTATTCCTTCAATCTATCTTAGTGAAGGAAAATAAATACATGGGCAACCCATAGAGAAATTTGTCATCAATTTTGTTCCTCAAAATTGTCTCATTGATATGGTGAAGGAAAAAATTACCAAAGATAAATTGTGATCATTGTTCATTGACCCAAAAACTAATGCATTGTTAGAAATGTAGACACCTAAATCTTACCATGGCCTTGGTGGTTCCCCCCTTGGGTTAGGGTTTTACGTTTTTAAAAAAATTGTAATTGTCTAGTTTTGAAAGCCCTTTGCCGCTTTCCCTTTAGGTCATGCACTTTATTGTTATATTCTTGTGTTTACCATTATCACTAGTTGTCAATCTTTTAAGTCACAACCTTAAGTCTTGGTGCTCATGGGTTGACTGGGCTCCTTAACCTAGTCACTACCTGTTGCCACTGGTAGATGTTAAAGTCTTATAAAATGAAAATCACACCGTCATGGAGCATGCCAGGATGACGTCAGTACCCAACCGCGACACTGCAGCAGGACACTACCTGTCCATGTAACCAACCTACCTATGAAGTGTTCTCCTCAGCCAACTATCCACCCACCACATGTTAGAGAAAACTTAAGATCCAACAGTTGCACGCTAGTGCAGGGGAATCTTTTCAGAGGCAATATTTGCCACGAGATGGAAAGATGATGGACATGTGGCATCCACTGATTAAAAAGTAAGTATAATAAAGGCACCTGGGTGCTATGTCGCACCATCACGCGGTAGATGTATGGTTGGGCCCTCTTCAACTGTGACGCCACGAAAAGGTGACATGCCTCTAGTCTGTGCTAAAGATGATTTGATGTGTGAGGAAAGTATAGATTAATTGTCTCATTCTCATTGGGTGGTGACTTGTCAACCAAGATGACTAAGATTGTCAAATCTAGTTAGTGAATCAAGCCGTGGATTTTAGAAAGGTGACAAATGATCAACGGTTTCGAATTAAAAAATGCAAACAAAGAAAACCTTTGAGTGACTGTGGCACGAGTAGAGTTATAGTTGCCACAACCTCCATTAATATGTAGAATGGTATAGGAATTTGATGTTATAACAACATAATTCAAGGTATTTTTCATCATTCTTCAAGGAGCAATTGCTTTTAGAGCCAACAAATCATCAAAACGAGCAAGGGGAAACAATTTTGCACCTCTATGGTGTTAAAAACCAGTAAGTCATTATCTCTCCTTTGCACTTAGTTCTCTATCTATAATAATTTTTATAAGATATTTAGGGCAGTTGTTAATTGCATAAGCCCTAGGTTGCCTACATAAAATACAAAATGAGTCAGTCGGGTCAGGCTTCAACCTCAAAATGTAGCTTGGATGAAGATATCATGATTCAGTGCCCCGGATCATCTAAGAGACCTCTGACAAATTTAGGAGAGGTTGGCAGAAATGATAAAATATATGATCTTTGTGTAGATTGTTGAGATGCTAGGATCCCTATGTCTTCTTGGAGTCTGTTTGAGCATTGGCACAATCGAAGTGATTATAGAGCCACAATCTACCATGCCTGGACCCTTGACTTAGCTAAATTAATATGCCCAAATGTATTCACAAACACAGACTTGATGAGAGATGTAGCAACTAGGTATGACCCTAAGACCATGTCCGTCTTGTTTGGAAATGGTAGTGTTATCATTAGTTCACTAAGGTCTATATTACCAATGTCTTCAACCTTGACCCTACTGCAGGTATACCCATAGATTTGAATGCTTTCAGGGAAAAATACAAAACTCTTAGATATGCATATAGTTATCATAAATTGGCCAAGCATAGATTAAAAGGAGTTGATGGAGCTTTGATCAAAATCCATGACTCAAAAGAAGAGCCTCTGCAATGTATCCTGTTGATGGAATATTTTGTTAAAACCTATCATAGCTTGTGTCATGTGCTCGAAAGAGATGCATCAGATAGAATGCCGGTGTCTTTGATGATGATGGCAGCATATATCCAAGATTATGGAGCCGAGAAGCCATATGATTATGCATGTTACTTGTCAAAAAGGATGCATGAGTAGATGATGGCCATTAAGAACAATATGTACACTCCAGGTCCCCATGTAAAATTCACTTGGTATTAGTTAATGTGCCACATGATCTTGTTTTCTCTATCTGGCCATTGGCGCAAGGAGTTGCATTTGAGGATGACTGATGTAGAAGGCAAGGCCATGCCAGTTCAGATGTGGACCTGCATGCTAGAGATGCATTTCAATTATGCTAGTTATGTCACTTTTGAGGAGCATTTTTTGAGGAAAGTATTGGGATTCCTGGAGTCCGCTACAGAGAGGATACTAAAGGAGATTAAGGATTTTCTGAGACCAATGGAGAGGACCCCCTATCTGAAGACCAATCACAATTGGGGAGATTGGTTTTTTACATGAAAATACAACTTGTATTAGAGTCTATGGGTGTGAGGCTTTGCCCTATTCCTTACCAAAATTTGTGCCCAGAAGAATAGGATTTATGGAGATCATCAGACAACTGAATGAAGTAGACAAAGAACACTCTATAAAGCATAAGAAGAGATCTCTTATCCCAACATCTCTGAAGCTTCATGATTTTATTACAATTGATAAGAGTGGCTTGGACCAAATTGGTCTCATGTTGCAATGTTATAGGATGAGTATGGAGAAAATAAGACTCTTTGACCCTAAAGGTTTTATTCATGACACAAGGCATAAAGTTGATAGGCCTGCATACCTGCACCATGTCCTGTTTGATGAGGATATTATCAGAAATTGTGAGTCAATGCAACAAGTGTTTTTCTTGAGAAATAAGTGGAAATTGATAATGGATGCAGAGAAAATGAAAAAGAATGCTAACTCTGCATATCAAGGGGCTTTCATTGAGATTCAAAACCCCATTGCGAGAATCAAAAGGTTCTTTGCTAAAGGAGATGAATTGATTGCATGGATGACATTTTTTAGTTGGTCTAGATCTTTTTTATTCAAAATCCATGGAGCTTTTGCATATGTTTCATTTTCCCTGTTTGGCCACAAATGTTTTCTATCAATTTTGGCATGCGAAAGAGCAATATCTCTCCTCAGAGACAAAGGTGTCCTTCTCTTTGCCTGATATATGTCAAAATATAGAATTTGGGACATTTTTGAAGATGTGCATAGGATCTAATAGGTGAGATATTAATAGATCCTTCTATTAAGGGAGCTCATAAAATATGGATTTCCTTTTCATTCCTTCTAGCATATTAACTACAACTTGTTTTGGTTCTTCAATTGAATCACCCTGATCAAAAAAATCCTCCCAAGCTTTCAATTTAGAATCTTCATACTTCTTAAGCCAATCACCTATATCCATAATCATGGGAGGGCCTCTATTTTCAACTTTTCCATCAAATTGATTCTTCAGGCGATTTCTAAACTTATGATCTAGTGGTAGAAAAATCTTGTTGTTTGCGTAAATAAATTTATGTAGATCTTTAGAATACAACCCTTGAAATTGTTCTTCACATCTTGGACATGCAAATATCCCCTTTGTTTGAAGCCCTGCAATTCAATAAGTAATGTTAATAAAATAAAAAAAAGTATAAAACTAAGTATTAAAGTTGGGATGAAAATAAATTATGAGTGTAAATATGTAAATATTTTATCTTACCAGAACAAACACCAAGTCCTGGGAAATCATGAATAGTCCAACATAGTACACCATACAACATGAAGGACCTATTTGATGGGGGACGTGATGGTGCAGGGCACCCAAGAGTGCATTTTGAAGCATTTTGCTAAGTTGTGTTTTTTTGTTCAATGTGTTTGTAATAAGGCTTTTAGCCATGGATGTAAGGTCCTTTCGTGTGGTCAAGATGTTTGGGGTGACCATATAAACCTAACTCATTCTTAGTCCACTTGGACCCTAGTTGAGTCACTTAGGCCTAGTAGGTCTAATGAGGTTTTCTTTGAGTCTATTTGCTAGTTTTGTGTTTTTCCATGGTCTAGGGAGTATGATGGTGGCTTGATTTCATTGGACAAGCTAAACCCATCGACAACCTTGTGTTCATGCAAATGCCATAGTGTCAAAAGTTGCCAATGGTGTCAATGACACATTTGGCCGGTTACAACTCAGTTTTGGCAGTTGAAAACTATTGTTGGAGGTTGGATACCGACTTGGATCGGTTTATATTGTTGTCATCTCACCCCTGTATGGCAGAGAAGTTTTGGGCACAGAAATAAAGAAAACTGACTATTTTTCCCTATTTTTCTCCTGTTGTACGGCCTATACAGATTGGCCAGGTGGATCCATGTTATTTTTCTGAAACTACTTGGAGTCAGGGTTTGAATGCAGCAAGTTTGAGGTCTTGAAGTGATTTGAGTAGAAAGTTATTACAATCTTTATTCGAACTGGTTTAAAACCCTATTTTCTAGGGTTTATCATACAAAATCTGCCCTAGAATGCATTCTAACTAATGAAACCTCATGCAAATCAGTGAAATACAGGCTAGGGATGTACTTTATTTGATTCCAAAAGCATTTTGCTAGGAAAGACAATCTTCAAATTTTGAAGTGATGCCTTAGGTCAAGTATTCATAGGTATTTGACCAAATTTATGCAATTTGCTATTGTAAATGACAAAACTCTGATAAGGTGAGTGAATGGATGGTGTTTTGAGTTGTTTGGATATGGTAGAGGTAATCCAAGTTCCTGTCCCTGATCTATGACCCCAAATTTGACCACTTGCTTTGTAACCTAGCCCTAAACTAATCAATTAGGCCTAGAGACCTAGTGGGTGTTCTGAGTTGCTGGAGTAGAGTTGGACCTGGAGGTTTGGAAGTTTGTTGAAGTGCCCTAAAGGGTATTCAAATCCATCATTTGCTTGCCTGGTCATTTAGGGTTTTGTCAAGCTTTGTAGTGAAAACCTAGTTTGGAGGGCTAGTAGCCTTGCTAGGCCAATTAGAGGTTGGAGAGTTGTGTGAAGTTGGGAACCAAACCAACTATTAAAAAGGTGTTTATAGACCTGTATGAAGGTGTAGAAATAGTCTTGAGAGTTGGACAAGAGCCTAGGTAACAAATCCCTAATTTGCACTTGGTGAGTGACCTTGGTTGGTTGAGGACTAGGTGAAGTGGGTGAGTGGGCAAAGAAGAATAAAATTTGTTGCTTCCCTTGTGCCACTCTGCATCAGGTGGTATCAGAGCCATCAAAGAGATGGGAGATAGAGAAGAAGAGGAGGAAATTCCTTCAAAGGTGACAAATGCTGAATTGGCAAAGATAGTAAGAGAGCAAGCAGCCAAGAACAAAAGGATGGAGGTTGAGATAGAGAAGTTGAAGAAGGACAAGGATAAGAAGAAGAAGCTAGAGGTCATCTTGGATTCAGATGAAGAGGATCAAGATGAAGAAAAAGAAGTGTAAATGGAAGAGTCACAAGGAGGCATGTCAGAAAGACAATTCCTAGATGCACTTGGAAAGTTGAGTAGGAAGGACACTAAGGTGGATTTACCTATGTTTCCTGGTAAGATGAATCTAGAGGAGTGCCTTGATTGGATAGAGGCGATGGAGAACTATTTTGAATGTGAAGAAGTGGCAAAAAATTAGAAGGTGAGAATTGCCAAATCTAGAATGAAAGGGCCAACCTTGAGTTGGTGGAACTTCATTCAAAATGAGAGGATAGAGTATGATAGGAACCCTATCTCTACATGGAGGAAGATGGTGCTTGAAATCAAGAAGCAATTTGTTCCTGAAGATTATGAAGTCAACTTGCATAAGAAGTTGCAAAACTTGAGACAGAAGGACATGGACGTGAGCACCTACACAGAGGAGTTTCACAAGATGTCATTGAAAGCTAAGATGCCTAAGAATTAAAAATAGAAACTTGCAAGGTATCTAAATGGTCTTAAGTTTTCCATTCAAGATGAACTAAGTCTATTTAACCCGGAGACAATCCATAAGTGTTTTCAAATGGCATTGAGGATTGAGGACAAACAAAGGAGAAAAGGTGATTCAAATAGCAGAGGCAGAGGTAATATGAATTTCAGAGGTAGAGGCAGGTTTCAAAATAGAGATAACTTTCCTAGACCCCGAGATGGCGGATCACAAGAAGGAAGCCAAGGGCAGGCTGACAGAAACAGTGCTGACAAAGGTCAGTTTAGAGGGAGAGGTAATACCAGAGGAAGAAGTGGGGGCAGGGGTCCCAATGTGTTCACTGGAAGGTGTTTCTCTTGCAATTAGATAGGACATTAGTCCTTTAGGTGCCCGGAGAAGATGCGAAACAATGCTGCAAATCAGAAAGATAGAAGGGTGCAGCTCCTTCAAGAGGATGACTGTCAAAGCACCGCATCTTATCAAATAGCCTCTTCCAAGTCTACAGCACCAGAGAGTGGAGAATGCATCATGTTTAACCAGTCTCTCATCATGCCAGCCACCAAGGAGCAGCCCCAAAGAAACAATTTGTTTAGAACCACTTGCAAGGTGAAAGGAAAAGTCTGCAAGGTAATAGTTGATTCAGGTTCTTCTAAGAATTCAGCTTCTAATGAAATGGTGAATAAGTTAGGATTGCAAAGGATACCTCATCCTAACCCCTATAGAGTCTTTTGGCTAACTAAGGACCAACAAATTGTGGTGAAAGAACAATGTTGGGTTGAGTTCAAGATAGGTGAATATCATAATAGGATTCTTTGTGAGATAGTGGATATGGATGCATGCCACCTTCTTCTTGGCAGACCTTGCCAACATGATACAAGTGCCCAACATGATGGTAAGAAAAATATAATTCATTTGTCTAAAAATGGTGAAAATTTCACAATGACTCCTTTGATTGATGACAACAAGGAAAAGATCATTCCTAATTCAGTCATGTTAGTAGGTGAAAAAGAGTTTTTGGCTAACCTCAAGGAAGAGAAAGTGCCATGTTTTGTAATGATCATCAAGCCCAAGGATGCACATCCTAAGAAGATCAAAGTGCAGTAGCCTCTTAGGAGGATTGGACCAAAAGAGGTGGAGGAACTATTGGAAAAGTTTCATGATGTGATAGCTGATGAAAGTAAGGATACCCTTCCACCAAAGAGGGAGATTAGTCATTGCATTGATCTCATCCCTGGATCCACCCTACCAAACCAAGCAGCCTACAAGTTGACCCTAGAGCAAAATGCAGAAGTGGCAAGACAAATTCAAGACTTGTTGGATAGAGGACTTATAAGGAGGAGTATTAGTCCATGTGTAGTACCTGCAGTACTTGTACCCAAGAAGGAAGGCACATGGAGACTATGCACTGATTCCAGTGCCATCAACAAGGTCACTAGGGTATAGATTTCCAATGCCTAGAATAGAAGAATTAATGGATTGCTTGGGTAGGGCTAAGTATTTTACCAAGATGGATTTGAAAAGTGGTTATCACCAAATTAGGATAAGGGAGGGGGATGAGTGGAAAACGGCCTTCAAAACCAATGAAGGACTATTTGAATGGGTTGTGATGCCTTTTGGCTTATCAAATGCACCAAGCACCTTCATGAGGTTGATGAATGAGGTGCTAAAACCATTCCTTAACAAGTTCATTTTTGTATATTTGGATGATATATTGGTTTTCAGTAACACCAAGGAAGATCACATAAGGCATGTCCATCAAGTGCTTAGGAGGCTTCAAGAGGAGAAGTTGAGAATTAACCTTGACAAATGTGTCTTCCTACAAGAAGAATTAACATTCTTGGGGTTTGTCATCTCTAAGGGCAACCTCAAGATGGATCCAAGCAAGGTGGAAGCCATTCTTAATTGGCCAACACCTACTACAGCCTCTAAGGTAAGAAGCTTCCATGGTTTATGTAGCTTTTATAGAAAGTTCATTAGAGGGTTTAGTGCTATTTGTGCTCCAATTGTTGACACTATAAAAGGGGGCAAGAAATGTGTATTTGTGTGGACAAATGAGGCCAATCAAGCCTTTGAACTATTAAAGAAGAAAATATCAGAAAAACTGGTCCTTGTGCTACCTGATTTTGATAAGACCTTTGTTGTTTAGTGTGATGCAAGTAAGAGGGTTGTTGGGGGAGTCCTAAGTCAAGAGGGGAGGCCTGTAGCCTTCTTTAGTGAGAAGTTAAATGAGGCAAAATAGAACTACTCTACCTATGATCTAGAATTATATGCAATGGTTTAATCATTGAGGAAGTGGAGACACTATTTATTGCCTAAGGAGTTTATTGTCTTTACTGATAACCATGCATTGAGATTCTTGAATAGGCAACAGAAGTTAAACCATAGACATATCAAGTGGATGGAGTACATCCAAGCATATACATTCTCCATTAAGCACAAGAAAGGAGTGGCCAATAAGGTAGCTGATGCCTTAAATAGGAGAAATCTTGTTGTGCAGACCATTCAGTTGGAAAGTACAGGTATACATGCCATCAAAGATCGGTATGAAGAAGATGGAGACTTCAAAGAACCTTACCAATCTTGCGAAGCCATGACAGGCAGATATAACACTGATTTTTCTATTTTTTTGATACAAGATGGATATCTTTTCAAGGGTAGTATGTTGTGTATCCCAAGAGGGTCTGTTAGGGAGAATATTATTAAGGAGAAGCACTGTGGTAGCATGTCAGGCCACTTTGGCATTGATAAGACCCTAGACTTGGTTAGAAGATACTATTATTGGCCAAAGTTGCCAACTGATGTAAGAAAGTTTGTAGAAACTTGTCAAATCTATCAAAGAGCCAAGGGTCATACATCCAATGCAGGTCTATACACTCCACTACCTATCCCTTCAAAGCCTTGGGATTCCATAAGCATGGACTTTGTACTTGGTTTTCCTAGGACAAAGAATGGACATGACAACATTTTTGTGGTTGTTGATAGGTTCTCCAAAATGGCTCACTTCATCCCATGTAAAACCACACATGATGCCTCACATATTGCAGGACTTTTCTTCAAGGAAATAGTCAGGTTACATGGTTTACCTTTGTCAATAATCTCTGACAGAGACCCTAAGTTCATAGGACACTTCTGGAGGATACTTTGGAAAAGACTAGGTACAAATCTATCCTTATCATCTACCTATCACCCTCAGTCTGATGGTTAGACTGAGGTGATCAATAGGTCACTTGGCAACCTCCTAAGATGTCTAACTAAAGAGCAGGGTGCTAGTTGGGATTTAGTTTTGGCTCAGGCAGAGTTCTCATACAATGACACTATCAACAGAAGCACCGACCTGTCACCTTTTCAAATTGTTTATGGAACTCACCCAAGGGGTATCTTGGAACTCAGAGAGGTTAGAGGACTGGAGAAGAGCAGTACATTGGCTGAAGACTGTGTCCAAGTGATGATAGATGTCCATGAACAAGTAAAACAGAAATTGCAGTCCACTTCTTAGAAGTATAAACAGTTTGCTGACAGAAAGAGAAGGGATCTGTAGTTCAAAGAAGGGGATTTGGTCATGGTGCATCTGAAAGAGGAGAGGCTACCTACAGGTAAATACACCAAACTACTTATGAAGAAGATTGGGCCTTGTGAAGTGCTCAATAAATGTGGAGAAAATGCCTACAAAATCAGACTTCTGGATGGCATTGCCTTGTCACCAATCTTTAATGTTTCAGACCTTTATCCCTATAAGGGATTTGATCCTCAGACAGCTGTGGAAGAAGAACAAACTGATCAGACACTTCAAGAACTGATTCCTTCATCTCCTGATCAGATTGAGTGTATTTTGGATAAAAGGATTGCAAAACAAACTAGGAGGCACACCTACTATGAATATTTGGTAAAGTGGCTCAACAAGCCTCAGGAAGATGCAACTTGGATGAGCAGAGATGCCATTGAGAAGGTAGGATTCACTTTTGACATCATTCCCAACTCAAGAGACTTGAGTTCTGTTTGACAGTGGGTGTATGGTGCAGGGCACCCAAGAGTGCATTTTGAAGCATTTTGCTAAGTTGTGTTTTTTTGTTCAATGTGTTTGTAATAAGGCTTTTAGCCATGGATGTAAGGTCCTTTTGTGTGGTCAAGATGTTTGGGGTGACCATATAAACCTCACTCATTCTTAGTCCACTTGGACCCTAGTTGAGTCACTTAGGCCTAGTAGGTCTAATGAGGTTTTCTTTGAGTCTATTTGCTAGTTTTGTGTTTTTGCATGGTCTAGGGAGTATGATGGTGGTTTGATTTCATTGGACAAGCTAAACCCATCGACAACCTTGTGTTCATGCAAATGCCATAGTGTCAAAAGTTGCCAATGGTGTTAATGACACATTTGGCCGGTTACAACTCAGTTTTGATAGTTGAAAACTATTGTTGGAGGTTGGATACTGACTTGGATTAGTTTATATTGTTGTCATCTCACTCCTGTACGGTAGAGAAGTTTTGGTACGGAGTTTTGGGCATAGAAATAAAGAAAACTAACTATTTTTCCCTATTTTTCTCCTGTTGTACGACCTGTATGGATTGGCCAGGTGGATCCATGTTATTTTTCTGAAACTACTTGGAGTTAGGGTTCGAATGCAGCAAGTTTGAGGTCCTAAAGTGATTTGAGTAGAAAGTTATTGCAATCTTTATTCGAACTGGTCTAAAACCCTATTTTCTAGGGTTTATCGTACAAAATCTGCCCTAGAATGCATTCTAACTGATGAAACCTCATGCAAATCGGTGAAATGCAGGCTAGGGATGTACTTTATTTGATTCCAAAAGCATTTTTTTGGGAAAGACAATCTTCAAATTTTGAAGTGATGCCCTAGGTCAAGTAATCATAGGTATTTGACCAAATTTATGCAATTTGCTGTTGTAAATGACAAAACTCTGATAAGGTGAGTGAATGGATGGTGGTTTTGAGTTGTTTGGATATGGTAGAGGTAATCCAAGTGCCTATCCTTGATCTATGACCCCAAATTTGACCACTTGCTTTGTAACCTAGCCCTAAACTGATTAATTAGGCCTAGAGACCTAGTGGGTGTTCTGAGTTGCTGGAGTAGAGTTGGACCTGGAGGTTTGGAAGTTTGTTGAAGTGCCCTAAAGGGTATTCAAATCCATCATTTGCTTGCCTGGTCATTTAGGGTTTTGTCCAGCTTTGTAGTGAAAACCTAGTTTGGAGGGCTAGTAGCCTTGCTAGGCCAATTAGAGGTTGGAGAGTTGTGTGAAGTTGGGAACCAAACCAACTATTAAAAAGGTGTTTACAGACCTATATGAAGGTGTAGAAATAGTCTTGAGAGTTGGACAAGAGCCTAGGTAACAAATCCCTAATTTGCACTTGGTGAGTGACCTTGGTTGGTTGAGGACTAGGTGAAGTGGGTGAGTGGGCAAAGAAGAATAAACTTTGTTGCTTCCCTTGTGCCACTCTGCATCACGTGATATGTCATACATTCTTATGCCTTTCTATAGCAGTTGCATCTCATCACTAAAAGGCACAAGATAAACATCCATGTTTTTAACTTGATGTTTTCTTGGAATAATGAGAGTCAGCATAAGGTGCTCCTTTCTAACACTCATCCATGGGGGAATATTGTATACTATCAATCCAACTGGCCAAACACTATAATTTGATCTCAGGAAAGAGAATGGGCACACTCCATCAATTGTAAGACCAAACCTGATACTATGGGGTTCATCTTTGAATTTTCTTGGCCATTTTTTCTCTGTGTTTCATTGCTTTGGAGTCGGCTAGAATTCACATGAATCCATCTTTACTCTTGTTCTTTGCATGCCAATCCATCAATTGTGCAAGTGACTTGCAACGAAACATTCGTTGAAGCCTAGGTATAATTGACATGTGTCGTAAAACCTTCTTTGGAATTGTAGGACCTTGTACATCAGTACGATATCTCTTCTCTTTGCATATAGGGAATTCTACCTTGTTTTGATATTCATCTCTATATAAAATGCAATTATTTTTACATGAATGAATTTTCTTATATTCAATCCCCAACTCAACCAACAACAGACGCGTCTCTCTGCAAGTTGATGGCAACACATTCTCTTCAGGGAATATTTTAGTTTTTAGTGCCCTGTGAGATTGCTAGAGATTAAATCAATTGAATGTTTAACTTATGATGAACATGTTTGCTATGTCAACCTATACGAGGACTATTTATATAAAATATATGGTTTTAAAATCCCCTTAAAGAAATATAAATGAAGTTGATGAATGTTTACAAATTATGTACACGAATTGACAATGCAAAGTAAGAAATATATTTCAACTCACTTTAGTAGGTAGTGAATCCTTTGTCTAACTAACCAAATATTGACTTGATTTCTAATAATATTAATGTGCATGCCAATTTTGAGGTTCTACTTGCACCCTATTTGAACACGATTGTCTTCTCTGTTTGCTTGATGGAGTCTTTTAGGTTGTTATCATCAACATTACATTGGTGGTAATTACCCTTGCTATCATTGTTACTGTCAACCATATGATCATTATTGTCATCATTGTTTCCATCCCCAAAGAAATATGTAAGCATTTCATTCAATCCTTCTTCATGCACTGCATTTTCACTATCATGATCATCATTATTAAGGCTAGGTGGCATGTCATCAGTGTATGCGGATCTCACTAGCTGTTCAAATTTCTTAGCTGGTAGTATTCTCTTCAATGTTGCTCTTTTCACACTGGTCTGGTTTAAAGGATGGCTTGGATCATCCTGTCCAAATCTTAATAATCCAGTTGGATATTGGGTATTAGTATGTGTTTCATCAACATCTTCTACCTATCAACAAACACAAGCATTATTTAATGTTTGGGAACAATTGGATAAATCATAAATGTATCAATTTCAAAAAATATAATCAAATATGGCTTAAAAAATAAAAATAAAAATTGTCTGAACATAAATACATCAATTGAATAATGGAACATTATTTTATAGACTACCTTTTTTATACAATAATTTAAATAAAACACAATTTTGACAGCATAGTTTATAAAACATCAGTCCACACTCATTTATTATTCTTTAGTTTTCTGCCCTTAAGAACATCCTTAGGCATACCTTGTTCTTCCCTCTTCTTTCACGCAAGAGTGCATTTTAAGAAGGGATAATCAATCAATAACTCATTCCCAATGGTAAGGTCCATAATAGCCTCGACCATTATCAATCTATCAACCTCTCTTTCCATATCTCCATCTTTATCATTTATAACCTCAACAAATTGACAATTCGGTCTTACAGTAGGGTCCCTTCCCTTACTACTATTTATAAATCTTGTAATATTTTTGTGTGTATGCATGTCCATCTATATACATAAGATGACCGCTATTCATTTCTTTTCCACTTTCCAATTGGAGATGATGTGTATACATATTCAAATTTAGACCATATGTTGACATGCTAGGCTTATATTCTTCTAGCCTTCTCCACTCACCACTGTAATATGATGGACCATACTATGACATTAATCTCTTAGTGGTTTGTTCTGAATTATTTCTATGTTTAGATCCCACATGTATATTTTGGACAATAGAGAGGCCTAGATTTGCTCCATGAATATTGGAGGGTCGTATCATGTAGCTATATCCCCAAAATTGAAACACCTCATACACTCTAGGTAGTTGTTGATCACTAGGCCAAGTGCAATATCGTCGACAATCAAATGTCTCTTTGTAAATTGATCTCAAACTTAGGGGCAATTCATCATCTCCATCACATTCATTCTCATAGGGTATGTAGTCCACCTTCCCTTTGTCTTTATGCAAATTATGTATCTTTAAATCGGTTCTTGTTCTGTTGCTTGTTTTCATCAATTCCTCATCTTTTGAGCTAGTATATTGGCACATATTTTTGTTAGATGTATCATCTGATAAATGATCATTGCCATCTAGGATGGAAGTCAATGATCTAGGAAACTTTAAACCAAGAACTTTATCCTGTAAGTATCCATTAATAAAAAAATTAGTTATTTAAATAATACAAAACAATGTTTAAATGAAGTATACATGTTATTTATATCAAATTGGAAAATTCCTTACCACAATTCCTATTGGATTTGAATCGATTGTAGGAGGCATACTACCGACTGGAAGCTCATCATATATGTAATGTCTTTGTACAATCGCTTGTTTGAATTGTTTCTTTCCATGACATACATAACATCCACAAACAACAATTTTCTCAAAGTATTCATCCCATGTACTATAGTCCTGACCAACCTCTTGTTCAGTGCAATCATTTGTTGTGTCTGCAGGATCCATTGTCATATCCTCTTCCACCCACTATCCTCTATGTGATTTAATAGTTTTAGGTCCATGTCCATGTACATATCTTTTTCTTTTGCTAGTCGAACACTCAGGCTCTGCATTTGCTCCAATCTCCATCTAAAATAATTAACAATATGCATTAATTTATGTCAAGATTGGATAATACATTATAAATTTCAATAATACTGTGTAAAAGATGGACATATCACAAAATTCCATCAGATCATTTTTTCCTAAGTTAAGTCAAAATTTGAGTACCTGATGTCCCGCTTCATCCGTTGTGTCCTTATGTTATATGCCACAATCTATTGCCATGGCCTCATTTGGCCCCTATAATACACAACATAGTAAATAATGTTTAGTACACCAATTATATCATTTCAACGAATATGCTATCCAACACAAAACCTCACTTTAGTCATATATTTGACATATTGATATCAAGTTTTGGCCATCCTAATTTTCAAACTTTTCCCTTGATCATAGAATCATATTTAATCACCATTCCTGTGCATTTTCAACCAATAAGTTTGACCTTAGAGGCCTCATGGACAAAAAAATGATTTTATCTCCTCTATGTTGTAGCATTTGTGAATTCATAAACACCTTCCTCCTTTGGTTGAAGTTGCTTTCTCTTCTTCCCTCTATTGTATCTGCAGATTCTGTTGTCATATCTATTTCCACCCACTTTCCTCTCTGTGATTTAGTAGTTCTACACTGTCCATGTCCTCTCTCCATGGCCTCCTTTGGATCCTGTAATACACAACAATGACAATAGTCACATAATAGCTGTGCACCAAGAGAATATTGTTGAAATTATCTTGTTAATACACTCTCTTTTCATTTAGAGGCACTATGAAAAATAAAATAGGACATTGCAACATTTTGCTCTTCACAAAAAGTTTACACGCAAAATCTTGACAACTAGAGCTCAAATCTTATGATTACAAGATGACTAAAAATTCACATCAAAAAGACATTTATTTCATATTTGACTCTCCTTTTCTTTTATGGGTCAGTTTAAGGCTATCTATATCTCTCCAAGTGGCCATAAAACCCTCAAAACTATCATAGAACCCTCAAAATAGTCTCAAAGAGTCTTTGGCACCAAAATTTTAAATTCTTGATGGAGGGAAGGATGATTTGGATGTTAATTTTGAAATCACATCGTTAGATCTTTGTTAGATTAATCACATACCTAAAGCCTCTTAAACTGGGCCTCAATATTATATTGAAGTCAGATAATATAAACAAAGATTGTCATGACTTAGCTAAAATGTTGTCAATCTCCTATCACATATCTTAAGGTTGTCCTTAATCCCAAATCCAACTCTGAAATGTTAGATGGAAGGTCATGGCTCCAACTAAAATAATTTATGTCAAAATGATAAGTTAGGGGACCATCATAGTGTTGATCTACTATTGTAGTGGGATCTTGAGGATTCAAAGGTTGTCATATCATTGCTATCATCCAAATACCACCTAATGTTGTACTAACAATGATTTAGAATCTTTATTAGCAAGTCAATGGACTGATATGGGAATAAAGGGAAGCCACCATATGATATTACCCACCCACTATCGTTATAGGGGGATGATACCAAGGACCATCATTATGCCTTGTTATAGCTGATGGACAATCGTCCTAAGTATTTTTACAACCCAAAAGGTCTATCACAACCCCAAAGGACTATCACAAATGTTATTGGGTCATCCAAACCATAGCTCCAATATTCACCATCATATGAATATCATAATTAACATTATAGAGGTTATCATACCATGAGGCATAGGTAACAACCATAGGAGGTTTAAAAGCAACACTAGAAACATTAAATTATTGTCATAGTACACCTAGGATAGCTAGGTATGCATCCATAGAGTTATTACTATAAAATTGTCTCATTAATCTTATGACTAGGTTAGGTCATTGTCATAGTAACAATGTAGTTAGTCATCAATCAACATGTTATCTTTGCATTTCAATGAGATCAGTTCTTGAAAAATGACAATCCAGAGGTTAAAGAGACAAGTTGATACCTTACACAAGTTGTCATGTTCTTGAAACCTTGTCACTATCAAGAGGAGATATCTAGAGAGTAATGTCACAAGGACATAACCAAGGCATGCACTATCATGAGCCATAGGGGCAACTTACTACACCATCCAAAACTCCATTTGAACTAGCTGTACTATCAATAATTCACATTATTGGGGACTGTCATGAAGAAAACACCATGCATAGGACTGTCATAGTCAAAGTGGAGAGGATTGTCTAGTCATTTTATGACTGTCATAATAGCTAGTGGGTTAGTTACCATGCTTCAACCTAAAATAGGTTAATGAGAACATAGAAATGAAAATCACAATACCATAAGCATTGCCATAAGCTACCAATATAGTCCTAATATCATGTCATGATAGTAAGAGAAGAGTTGTTTGGTTTTTCCAAAGCCATATCACTTGCATAAGGATTGTCACCAACCATCTATGTAAGGTCGTGAAAGAGTGAGTCATTATTGAGCTAATCATAAGAGAAGCATGAAGTCAAAATGCTATCATGGAAACAAGATATAGTTACTTATTATAAGGACAATCCAAATTTGGTGAGGTTTCTACAAGCAACCAAATTTGGCATTCCATTAGATAGTGATATCAACTTCCAAGCAAAATAAACATTTTGCACTGATAGGTGCTAAATTAGGTGCACTTTGTACTGCCTTTTGCACCCCAAAAAAAATTACATTTAGGCCTAAAAGTTGGTGCTAAAGTTGTCGCTAACTGCTCCGACTATAGCAGCGACTAATGGATCAAAAAAATTAAAAAAATTCCTGCCTGCACATACCCCAAAACAAAAAAAAACAAAACAAAACTTTATTGATTTTTGGTGTTCATTTTGTGTTTGGAGATCGAGCGTTTGGTTTTTTGTGTTCGCCCTTATTTTGGGCAGATCCTTGGCAATGGTGGGACATGTATTCTAACCCCAATTTCCTTTCCATACCTAGAGTGCATACTCACTTTATTACATCTTAAAAGTTCTGAGTTTGAGCCACGACAACCTTTGCTTCCAGATATCTCAGCCTTTGAATTTGTGCTACTCTTCTTCTATTCGTGCCAGGTAAGGGCATCACCTCTCTTTCATCTACTCTTTTTTTCCCGTCAGATGTCAGATTCATTTGGACAAATGCGGGTCTTGTAATATTCATAGGGAATTTGTTAAAGATAATTCTGAGAAAGGCTTTTCATAATAGACAATAAATTTCCACAATCCATAATATTATAAATGTGTGCTTTATTTCAATTGATGTATAAGCTTACTTTCTTGTAGCAAACTTACAGAGGAAAATAGCTTCATGATTTTCTCTACAAATTAAAGGTCAAAAACCTTGAGGAATACAGAAAAACTGGATGAAAACTTTCATACTTGGTAGTGTGTACTTCATTTTCCTCCACAGACTAGACGAAAATAATTTGCCCTAGGTCACCTCAAAATGTCAAACAATAGAGGGAAGAGAGCAAAGGGAGTAGACTCTGTCGACAATGAGGTAATTCATTATCAATTTATAGATTTGTAAATGTTTCCATTGTTTCTTTGATTTTTAGTTTTTAGTTTTTTATTTCTATATTTAAAAGAAGATATTATATATATATATATATATATATATATATATATATATATATATATGAGGCTGACAAAGATAAAGAGGCATTAGATTCCATATTGGGGGTAGAGGCAGTGAACAAATTGGATGGTGTGGACTTGACAATGCTTTCTAGATGCATAGAAAAATGATCTAGTAAAGCCCCTGAAACATTGTAACCAAATCGATAGTGTCAAAGGGAATCAATTGATTCCCCAATTAGTCATGGATCAGGCAAAAGATCCAGGAGGAAATCAATAATAGTAACCTATAAGAATGTGGAACAGGGAGCAAAGGTTTCCAATGTCCCAGCCCCTCCTGGGACATAGACTTCTTTGACCACCACGCCATGTTTTTTATATTGCATTGGTAGCCACGATACCAAGATAGAATACGATGTGGCTTCAGGGGAAGTCTAAATGATAGATGATGGAAAAATGTTTGTGAATAGGTTTAAGGAATCATGACTTCAAAGGTTCAAAGACCATCTACATTTGCCATTCTCAAAGATACCCATGCACATGCAAAAAGTAGTTATCCAAGACATGGAGACTAAATTTGGCATAGGTTGGTCTGTAAAGAAGATAAAGCTATGAATGTCTCAAAACTGTAAGAGATTTGGTGCAACCAAACAAAGAAGATAAAAAAACTCACTCCCGAGCTAAGGCTCAAAAAAGGCCAATTGATGTAAGTTTGAAAGTATGGAAAGAGCTTGTAAAAGCATATGAGAAGTCTGATGCATGGAGGAAGTCTGGTGAGGAGAGTATGCAGGTATTTGAATTTGCTCATAAGATTATATCAAATTGATTAAATGATTTTTAAATTTTATTTGTACATAGTTAAATTGAATTAGTATATGTTTCAGGACAAGGCCTCCAAGGCTAGGCTTGACAAACTTCGTGCCACACATCACAGTGGCCAGAAAGGTTTATAGGCCTTGATCTGTACATTTGTAAGTATATTTAATAAGTTAAATGATATTTTTTTAATTTCCTAGGAAAAAGTAAATGATTGCATATTAATTAGTTTAACTAGTCATGTACCATGTTTTGACAGGAGGAGAAATATGGACGGCATCCAAGCCAATTTGAAAAGGAAATGTTACAAAGAAAAATGTGGACTGATTTTGTAATCTAGACAGAGAACGAGGTATCAATAGTTGACTTTCAATAACTTAGTTGGATATTGTTGTGTTAATATGTCAATTTGTATTTCTTGTGTTGAGTTGTTTATTGATGCGTAGGATGAGTTCTAAATTGCTTCTCTGTTGGCCCTAGATCCCACTCAATTGTCCCATTATTTGTAGTCTTGGACATGTGCACATGTCCTCCTAGTTACCTTATTGCAGTGTTGAGATTTGAACTTCAGTCACTCTCATTATGAATGCACCTTTTTACCTTTACAGAACAATCCTTGGATATTTTTCACAATAATTTTAATCCACAAAGCTTGACAACTGTAAGGGCAATCACTTATATACAAATGTGAGTTATGTGAACAAGCCACTGAATCATCCACACATTTGTTTATATTGAATTAATGTATAGACAACAAATCCTTTATTGAATCATTAGGTGGTGATAGAACTTATGAAAATGATAAGTCCCTTATCAAAGGCACATCATTGGTATCTTTATCAAAGGTGCATCATTGAATATTCCAACAGTTGCAACAATGTAGGGCAATCCTCTATCTTGTGATCAAAATCATAATAAGTATACATTGGAAAATTTGTGCAACTATGCGAGGTATGCCCAGGTTCTCGACACTAGTAGCAATAGATTTCTCTATTGCATAATCTACCATGGCCTCCTTGATTTCCTCCATGCTTCATATATTAGGCTCCTAATAGCATAACACCATCTATTATGGTTGTGACTAGGGTTGCGTGGTTGTGTTTAATTTTGTTTTCCTCTTGCCTTGTTGAGGACTTGTACTACTTTGTAGGTGGTAATGGCATGGGTGGATGTGTGACAAACCTTGCACTTGTAATTAATAGGAACATCCTTTCACTTTTGCGGTAGTAGACAATTTCATGAGTCTCATGACATATGGTGCAATTCGGTATGTGTTGAGCAAGAGGGAACTATGTGGCATTAATAGCTTGAGCTCCCATCTATAGATAGTTTGTAGTTGTATGCCCCTTAGTGTGGCACTTTGTTAATCATAAACCACATTGTTTAAGAGTTTCACTTGCAAGTTGTGCTATTTGCATGACCATTTTTCCATTTGTTCTTTTAGGCATGTAGTAGAATCATATGTTGGGGGCTCCCCTAATTCTTATAATCTCAACACAACTTTTAAGGCAACTTTTTAATTAGGGAGAGTGAGCTAAACTAGTTCATGTTGGATATGTGCAATTAGCCTACCAATAAATCATTCCTTCTAAATTTCAACATTTTATAGTTGGGTCAATCTTTAACACCAATTCCTTAGATCATTGATCATACCTACACACAATCTCTCCCGATTGTTGCCTTATTTCCTTTAATGCCACAATATTACCATGCACCATCTTAGGGCAATTAAAATTTAGAAGGAATCTCTTAGCAATTTACCAAGATCATTCTTGGTGCCATTAGGATCATAATGAGTATACTAGTCTTGTGCTTGCTTAAAAAAAGTGGTTGTAATTAACCTAATCTTGTGGTCATTATCCACTACATTTTGTGTGTGCCATGCTATCTCATATGCTTAAGTTTGACAGGCTAATAATGAACAACAAACCCTTGTTTGCCTGCCTCCTTCTTATGACTAATCCCATTTTGGATTCCTTATGAAGTCAGGGTGATTTGAAGGAAGATCAAAGTTGCACTCTATTAGGTCTCAAAAATGTAGGTTTTAAACCTTAAGAGATTACCAAGCTCTCTTGATGCTTTTGGCTAATGACATGGGGCAAATATGGCTAAAACCCCCTTCACTTCAGGTTTTTCCAGACCTAGGTCTGTATACCTTATGATTAGTGCAGACTTGATCGACCTTCACAATGGAAAATAGATGTGAAGTAGATGTATATAAGGTTATGAGATATAAAAGGATTGTTATAAAAAGGTTGTGACCAGTGCCTAATGCTATTGGGTAATGGGGCCAAGGCTTTAATGATTTACATAACTACTTGTCTTAACTCTGATTATCTGGCACTTTCTAAATGTTCATACCTTGTATGAATGTGCAAGATGGTTAGCTGCTAGACTCTTCTTTAATATCCAGTTGATTCTTTCAAGTTACTATGTTTGCCTGAAAGGATTTAATTCTATTTGAAGGAAACCCACCAATATGATTTATTTTAAAGGATTTAACTCAAAACAGAAACTAGTAAATATTAAACCACTCAGAAGGAATTAAATCAACTTCTAATAGAAACCAATCAAAAAGCATCCACACAATGACAACAAATGTGCATTAATAAATCTAGGGATTTAAATAACTAGAAATAGCCAAGATGGAGACAGTCAAACAACTAAGAAACTTTAATATCAATAGAATGTCATAACACCATAGATATATCCACAGTTTTGATCATCCTTGCCCATTACAATATTAAAATATCATGGTAATGTCTTGAACTTGAAATATGATTGTAAATATATAAATATGAATTGTCTTGCAGAGAACAGATTGAATAATGATGATTCCTAAGGTCTTGGTTTCCCTCATATATATATGGGAAGTGAACAAGCTTCAGGCCTGAATAGATGCAACTATTCATATTTTGTATCTTTTCATAATTAAACATAATTAGGAAAAAGTGATTATAGGCATTAACAAACTCGATTAAGATCTGAATCCATTGGTCTTCATAGAATACCTGTGACCACGGGCCTGGCAAGGTATTCCTCTTTATATTGTAGTTTCTATCGAATATGCTGTACCTGTTCCCATTGCTAAAAGCAATACATCGCTTTTATATATCAGCAAAACTTTCAAAACTTAATTCTTCTTTCTATGCTTTTCTCATACTGTTTTGGCAATAAACAGGTTTGCCTTGTCTATGTGATCAATGTAATCTTGAGATACACAAGTGTCTATGGAAATTATATCCATCATGACAAATTCTAGCTTGAAGATTTTATCCAATTGTTTATGTGTATTCTCTATCACCGTATCTTCATCGTTGACCTTCTCCAGAGATATGGGTAACAATTGAGCCTATTCTTCTTTCCACAGACCTTTGTCCTGTATATTTCCTTCATTATTGAAGAAATTAGGAAATGCCATGTCCCCTTGTTGGTCAAAAATCACTAATATCTCCTATTAACAATGTATTAAATCTTTCATGTTCAGTGATTAATTCATTACATTCCCTAAGTGTTTGCTCATTGATGTTTGCCTTAGTTTTTAGCTCTTCTTTCTTATCAAGCATTCTAAGATGCAATCTTTTATGTTCCTGATGAAAATTATGGGTCCTTTTATGTAAATCTAATATCTGATCACTGTGTTTCATCATCATTTCAAATCTTTTGTTTATCAACTCAGAAGCCATTTGGTACTTGACAACCTTTATATTATTTTCCAATTTGTCACTTTTCTTTTAGAATTTCTCAGCTTTTATTTTCCAATAATTTGCATCAGCTATGGCTTCCATCATTCTTTTATCTGGTTCTTGAAAAGGTAAATGACTACTAGATGATTCTAGTTTATCTTTATACATAGCAATTTCTTGTTTCAATTTTGTATTCTCTGCTACATAAGCATTGTTATTTCTGACCAATTTTTTCTGTCTGAGCCTTTGTCAGTTTGGCAACATTTACATTCAATTCAGCAGTATCAAGTGGGTCAATATCTTCAACTCTCTGTATTATAAGATGACCAAATGCTTTGTTTGGATCATCAATGATTTGAGGCCTTCGGCGTTGAAGGTAGAGTGCCCATATCAACAAAGCTGCTTTATCAGAATCATACCCAGAACCTGTCTTAACTTTGTCCACAGTTTCAATGCTTAACTACACTTTCTTATCCTAATTTCTTTTGAAAGTATAAAAAACAATAGCAGATGTCATATCCCAGCTAGATACTAGCATAACCCCTGCCTCCTCTAACAATTCTCTTCCCTTTTCTGGGGTCATGTTATCCATGGCTTTGTCAATTTTATTTTGGAGTTCATGTAACACTTCACTTTGTACCTTAGGGGAAATATCCTTCATCTTTTCCCTAGCATTTTTGCCTTTGAATTCATAGAGAAATGTTTTAAACTCAAGGGTTTTTATAAAATCTTTATCTAAGACAAATTTTTGGCTGCCCATACGTCTCATATCCTCTGATAATTCATCAGGGATTCTGTATTGACTGCTTCTTTGTCCATAGGAGGGTCCTAGTTGTCAATCACATGTTCAAAACTTTGCATAGTCTCATCCTCACCTTCTAATCCCTCATCTTCTGCAAAACTAGTATCCATAGAAAAATTGATATCAGGCGTAGGTTGAGGGGAAGGTGACTCAAAGGAGTCTCATATCTAGCTTGTGTTTCTCTAAATTTTCTGCCTTTACTTTTAAAACCTCAGGTGGGACATCTACAATCAATTCTTGTGCTTTTGAAACCAACATACTCAATCTGTCAATTGGATCATCTATTTCTAGAAAGGCTCCTTGATAATTGGGGTTTTGGGCTACCCTCCAAGCCTCATCTATCATGACCTTAAATGATACAACTGTCTCCTTTCAAATGTAGAAGCTTCATCAGTATTTCTGATCAGATCATCATGTATAAATAGAACATGCTGATACTTCTTTAACTTCTGATTCGTACTGACATGATTTATAAAGTGCTCGGGGTCAAACTTCTCCTTGGCATTTCCTCTAGATAGCCCAAAATAATCTAATATCTTTTCAATTTCTTCATACCCTTTCTCAAAAAGGCAGTAAAATCCCCAAAACACAGGGTACCTGGCATGAAAGATTGCTTATTATGTTTCCTCAAGTGCATGAAATCAGAATAGTCCAATTGCCTAATAATCTCTAAACATGCTAGTCTATCAGGGCAAGTTTTTGGGAGCAAAAATGGTGCTCCTTCATATCCAAAAACTCTTATCTTTATACAATTTGTATATACATACCAATCACCCAAATTGTGATTGATTTTCTTACTCTTATCCATATCCTTAGGCCTGAGAAATCTTTGTATATCAGGTGACAAATTATAACTGCATGGGTAACCAAATAGAGTATATGAAGGCTTTACAAAATATTCCTCAAAGTATAGATAATGTGATCAATCACATATGCTATCCCATATAGCTGTCCACATTTGTACTAGCTTGATATCTCCCTTTCTATCTAGATCTCTAACCCTAAGAGATTCATCCCATAAACTCAAATTTTGCCCTTCATATAACACAAGATGCATAAACAGAGAATAATGCTTAAACCTAAAACCCCTCTTGTTCTCCTTTATAGCTTTTAAATCATTATGAATATCATTAGAGAGATATTCAACATAGTCTGATGTTCTGGCATTTGGGCTTTGTATATCAATAGCTAAAACCATTGGAGCTATATCCATATATGCAGGGGCATCCACATCCAATACTTGGCAGACAAAATAATAGGTATATCTAAAATATGGTTTAAAAAATTCAATCGAATAAGGGGGATCCTCCTCTCCTGAAAACACTATGAGCTAATTACTTTCATCCCGAGGCTTGTGAAACAATAATCTCCATCTTTTATAGGTGTTACTTAGATTCTGGTATTCATTTAATAAGTCCTTGATCTTGAATACCATATCAAAGCTCGTGTCTAATTGAAAAACCATTGAGATATAATCCTAGGTGATAGGAATAAACCCTGACCCATCCTTTAGCTCAATCATATGGGTTTGGGGGTTATAGTTATCTGTAAACATTTTGAGCAATTCTACATTTACAAACATATTTGGCACTACTAACTTCCCCAAGTTCATCCTTCATGGATTAGAGACTGGCCTGTTTCTATGCATTTTCTTGTAGTGGTATATAAATAGGTCATATCCTCTGATGGGGGTCCATGAATCTCCTACATGTCTGTTACTATCTTTGAGATTTTCAGCATGTGGATTCAATTGGGCATTTCTTCTAGACCTCTGCCTAGACCTCAGGCATTGTTCTATCGAGTCTTGGTTTAGATGTCTATCTTCTATTTTTTGTCTCTCCTTAGGGTTTTCATTCCTACTTTCCATGGTTTCATGTGTTTATGAATTCACAATTCAAATGTACTATGTAATCTCAAAGTTAGGTATGGAGTACTTACTTGGATGAGCTTTCCTTGTTCTGCAACTTGCCCTTTTCTATCTTTCGTCTCCTCAATTTTCCCCGCCTGTTAAAAATATTTTAGAGATTAATCCTTTCAACTCTATTTCATTGATGGTGTATATGTATCAAATGCAATATTGATTCAAGAGCAATTAATTCATTTGAATTGGGGGCCGTTTGATAGATATCTAATAGTCATGTCACCGATTTATCAGGATGGTCGCCCTTTTCCTTCCTCCATATTATTTCACCATTCATCGGGGTATCGGAGTGACCTCTGATAATGTCATATCAATACCATTATGTCATGTCGATATCTTTTTATATGTTATAAAACCCTTTTTATTTCCTTTGAAAATTCCCTTTATCGTTGTATCGGCGGGACCAGAGATTATGTCCCTTCGATATCCTCAAGTCCCCTCAAAATGCTTTTACACTTGGATATCATTATATCGGTGAGACAGATTTAAGTGTAACACTGATATGCATCAGTCCCTTTGATGTGCTTAATGTTATCGGGGTATCAAAGAGACATGATTTAGTCTTCCCGATATCCTTCAGTCTCTTTGATATCTTTTATCTCCTTGATTTTCTGATGTTAGCGAAATACAAATTGACTTTATCACATCGAGCTATCAGGGAGACGTTAAAGTGAGTCCTCCCGACATGGTATTCTCCCAACGATATTTTTCTTTATGACTTCTAAAGGATCCTTAAGTCAAATTAAATAATTTTATTCTTTTTGGAGGATAATGGTGGGGATTAGGGCTGGAATTTGATGGTCTATTTGGCCGTTTTTGCCATTTTAGACCATATTTTACAACTTCAAAATTTATTCGACCATATAGCTTGACTTGCTAAATTTTTACATAACCATATATATGACACTCTAAATTATGCGTGAACTGTAAAATTTTACTATAGGGTAATATAATATAATATTCATATTTATAATATATATTATTTTATAACAATTTGTTATTGAAATATAAATGATGTTTTCTGTAAGTTTATCTTGAACATTTTTAAAAATTGATATAGAAATATATATTAAATTAGAATATTTTCAAAGATAATTGTAAATAATATTTTAGAATGTTTTTATTCAATAAATTTTAAAAATCAATTTAAAAACAAATCTTTGCTTTGTTTTATTGTTTTTTATTTTTAAAAATCAAATTGAAAACAAATCTTTGCTTTGTGCTTGATAAATTTCTGAATGCTTAATTCCTCCTTTGTCCGATGTTGTAGTTGCAACTACCTTGTTGGACATGTATGCAAAATGTGGAAGCATAGACAAGGAACGTGAACTATTTGACAGAATGCCTCAAAGAAATGTGGTCTCATGGATTGCAATGACTGTAGGATATGCACAAAATGAATTTGTTGAAAAGGCTTTAGAAATTTTAAAGCAAATGCAATTAGCTGGTGTAAAGACAAATTCCACAACCTTTGCCAGCATCCTCCCTACCTGTGTCAAATGGGAGCTTTGGAATAGGGTATGGACATCCATCAATACATAAAGGATAGAGGAATTTTGTCAGATGTTGTAGTTGCAATTGCCCTGTTAGACATGTATGCAAAATGTGGAAGTATAGACAAGGCACGTGAACTGTTTGACATAATGCCTCAAAGAAATGTGGTCTCATGGACTGCAATGATTGCAGGATATCCACAAAATATGGAATCATAGACAAAGAACGTGAACTATTTGACAGAATTCCTCAAAGAGATGTCATCTCATGGAATGTAATGATTGTAGGATATGTACAAAATAGATTTTGCAAGGACACTCTCAAAATATTTGAATTAATTAAGCACTCTGGAACATATCCTAACATTGTAAGTTTTGCTTGTATTCCAGGTACATGTAGCCATGCAGGTTTAGTGGATGAGAGTTGTACATACTTCAATCACATTAATCCAAATCGTATGTAGGTTATTAGATTAATAGTAAAAAAGAACATACATGGACCAAGCAATTTGTGGCACTTAAGGTTATGTAATAGAATTTACAGTTGATAGTTAAATTGTATAACAAATTTTTTTATGATCTTTACTAATGTTTATTAGAATTGTTGCATGTTTTACATCATTGGAATGACATATTAGCTGTAACTTTTTTGAAATTTTATTATGATATGTGCACTTTGATATGATGTAATATGATTATGGTTTCATTTTTTATGTTGTAATATTAGATATATAACAAAAAAATAAATTATTGCATGAAATAAATAATAACTTTTCATTTTAAATGTTTTTTTTGCAGAACACGGGTCTTCCAGAAGATCAAGATGATACTCATGATATAGATCCAGATTATGTTGGTTCTGGTATAGATCACATGGTAGAGGATGATGATGATGCAGATACAGAAGACACTGAGGCTGATGATGATGATGACGATGACAACGATGACGATGTTTATCATGATGATGATCACAATGGTGATGATGATGATGAGGTAGTTGCTGGTAGTAGCCAGTGACATTCATGATCATATAAACTGCACCATGGATCATTGTTGATATATCGTTATGATGCCTCTTTTCATGGTTACTATCATATGTATCATTTTCACGGCCTGCAATACCATATTGATGAGTTGTATCATAAATTTATGTATCATTTTGACTTATATCATTTGGACATGTATCATCTTGACTTGTATCATTTTGAGTTACATAATTTATCATTTTTACTTATATCATTTGTACGTGTATCATTTTGACTTATGTTGACTATTGGACATGTATCATTTTGACATGTTATTGATCTTCTGACATATTTGACTTTCACTTGTTTTAGTTATATATGATGATGATCCTATCAGTATTGACTTGTCAATTTATATATATTGAAAGTGGTCGATAATTTTTGGATGGATATTTATTACGTATGATGATTTTAATTTACTGCCCAAGATGGATGTTGTCAAATTCAATTAAATTATAGATATTTGACTCACTTGTTTTAATTATAGATGATGATCATGTTATAATAATTATCTTGTTATTTAATCATATGAGTTAAATAATTAAATTACTTACTCTATAATCATATGAGTTATTTAAGAGGCATGATATATTTAACTAATTAAATTGATGCAATTAGGCAAAACAATACTTCAAATTGGATTTTAGGCCAATGGCTGGGGCCCATCAGACATATGTTGGATGGATTTGAAGACTACAGATTGAGCCATGTGTACAAAGAAGGCAACTCAGTGGCCGATGAGTTGGCAAAGACGGCAACAGAAAGTACCTAGAGTTAATTCATTTGGTGACATCATGTAATCATAATTTAAACTAGCAATTTAATTTGGTAAAGTGTGGAGTGATACATCATGTAATCATCATTTAGGTGAATAATTGGATAAGTCCTCAAGGTATGGTGTTGGGTTGTTAATGTTGAAATTAAGGAACACTAAGAGGGTGGGTGAATCAATGTTCTGCAAAACTTATTATTATGTTCCTTTATTAATTTACCACACACATTCAAAAGAAAGAAACATGAACTCAAGAACAACAACAACAAGATCATCACCTATGAACACCAAGATTTTACGTGGAAGCCCGGTTAAGGGAAAGACCACGTTGGGGGTTAACCCACAAGATTTTATACTCTGTTAAAAGTATTACAAAATGAGAAGGCACATGGCTTCGAGCACACTACCCAGAGCTCACTGCTCAAAGGAGGCTCACTGCCTACAAGATCAATTATAAAGAGTTTACTGAAATACTTGAACTAAAGAATAGCTCTAATAATGCAAGATTGCAGTTTCAGTTAGGCTCAATATACCAACTTCACACACTTCATCTCTCACTACCCTGTTTCACTATTCTGCCATGATTAGAGGCTCAAATCTTTGCTTCGTAGTTGATACTACTATACTTCTCACCTCTCATCTCATATTCGCACATCCATGCCTCAAAATGCTCACACTTGATCATATATATCCGCAACATGAAATTACATCAACTGCACTTGGCCTCAAGAAAACTTAGAAACTTTTTCAAGATCACTATTTTGTCAGCTAAATCCATGCACAAACATCAATGTGGACCAACACCTATGTATTCAAGTCACCACACATGTCATCCAATCCCACTGGATCTCATAAATTTCTCAACCAACCACTTCTCTTAATCCACACAAGGATTAAACACCAAGTCGGCCTGTTCTTCACTGGACTGAACTGTCTAACCAAAACCCGATACTCAGATGCTTGTAACTTTCAATCACTTTGTCACCAGATTCTAAAAATTTGTATTTAGGTAGCCCTAACATCCCTTAACATTCCCTTAGATCCATAGTACAATATGATAACCTATGGAGAAATGCAGACCAAAATGCTGAGCCCTGTCATATGCTCTGTTCCTGTCTATCCGGACTTAGACAAATCTACAATTTGACTTTCGGTATGATCAAATGATACATTGCAGATGTGTAAGATAGATTTAGTTGCCATCAATGACAACACCTGACATGAATAGCAATGTCTCTTGCCAACAATCTCCCCCTTTGGCATTGATGGCAACAATTAGTGAAAAATGACTAAGTGTTAGAATAACTCCCCCTTAATATGTACACTTGTGATTTCTAGCACTCCCCCTTAGATGAATTCCTCATTTTTCACTGCTTTCCACTCCCCTTTGTCATCAATGGCAAAGGATGAGATCCACATACCAAAATTCACACAAAAAAAACTCTCTGTACATGAGCACATATATACAAACAATCCTTACGTCTTGTCTACATGAACTTAAACACATCACCAAAAATGGTTTTCAACAGTGCATATTCACTGTCCCAACTTTTCTTCATGCTGTCCAAAACTAAAATATGACCACTAAATAAAAATGCCCATGACTCTGCCTTGTATAGATCACTGGGATCACTTGTCAGAGTAGCAGCTTGAGCTTCTGTCAATGCATTAAACATTGTTTTTAAGTTAGGGAAAATTAATCCCCAGAGTTCACACATTCTTGCCACAATGTTTTCTTTTTATTTCACCAATTTCTTTATTTCATCCATCAAGCTAATTACTTGACACTCTTGACTTGCCACAGATACTGTCAAAGGATCAAAGGATTGAGATACATTTGACAATTTTTGCTCAGACTCCTTTATTTTCTTCTCAATATCCTCTACAACTTTTTGCCAAGATAAACAAAATTTGTACACATCTCCTCCTTCAGTGAGGGCATTTTGAATTCTCTTTACACTAGTATCTAGCATAATTCTATTATTGTCAATTATTCTTTTCAGTTCACTAAATATTTTATCATTAAATTCATTCCAGACTTTAACTCCTGCTGACTTCTCAAAAGACTCAAATTGAGTACTTACATAATTTACCAGACTCTTCAACTGACCGGAGGGGGATGCTGATGAATCCTTCTGGAATGAAGGCATGATTTTCTCCAAAATGCTGGATGTAAGATCAAGCAACTCACTATCTTCTATATGGAACTTCAAGATTTCCTCTCTAGCCTTAGCTTGTGCAAAAGAGGCCAACTTCATCTTCTGTACCGGTGATAGAGTATCAAAATTGGTTGGACCTTGTATTATATCCAGATCTTCTACAACTTGTTTCTCTATCTCCAAATTTTCTTTCACTACTTCTACAGTGTCTCTTGCCAAATATGATGTTTCAATTTTATGCTCTTTAGGGCCTACATTGTCTTGCTTATCATTTTCATTCTTTTTCTTTTCTTCTTCTCTTTTTGCATCAACAATAGAGGCATCCTTCTTTTTATCTTTATTAGAAATATCTCATGCATTCTTTTCTGGAGGATTTTGTGTATCCTCAATAGCAAGATTATCATCATTTTGTGCATTCTTTACTATTGAGAGTATAATTAGTTGATAGGCTTAAAGACCTATGCTATATATATAAAGTCGTCAGACTTCATATATTGATATGGCTATAAGACTTTGCCATTATCATGTGTAAGCAGACTAAAGGACTTTGTTTTCTCTATGTAACAAGAGATCAATAGGCTATGTTGTCTTTGAGTAGGTATTAAAGGCCGACATGCCAAAAGAATATTTTTATTATCCATAACTTAGTGATAGGTATTACTCACTCAAGAGAATATTGAAATGATGTAAATACCTTTTGAACACCTAAAGATGCTATATGAGATATATGCTTTCATCATCATCATGTTTATTTGTTAATGAGCATGAGTTTATATCTTTTCTATATCTAGAGATGGTATATGAAAAGAGACCATTAGGTCAAGTCTATTATTTTATTACTCATGACTCAAAATCCATTCAGATTTGAAAGAGGATAAAACATCATGTTGCAAACATGAAAATGAGACAATGATATAAGCTTAATGCCTTGAGATTAAAGATTGTGGAATTGATATATTCATTTATGTTAGAATGATACTATTATAATTAAGAACAATTTGATTAGTGATATAATATCACTTGCTTATTCAACAACAGTGATAAGTATTATCATGATAACCCTAGGAGATTAGACTTTAGTTCTTATATCTTCTTAACGTAAGTTAGGTGACTTGAAAAGACTTAGAAGGTCAATAATTTTATTGTATACTCAAACTTATCCTAGATTGATTCAGTCTTAAATGAATATCTATGTTGAGGATTATGATAGATCCATAGATATATCCATGCTTTTGGAAGCATATATTTACTACCTTCTGAATGGAGATTTGGATGAGATTATGTCATTATGATATTAAAGAAACTATCTGATGACATGGATATAGATTTCCTTAGGAGAAATATAATTCTTGCCATTTAATATAAATCGAAGGGACTTTGTGAACTAGGAGAGTGGAAACTCAACTCTACATGATTGTTAATAAAGATTTATGTGACATATATATACAAGGATGATATATGTGTGAGTTCTTAAACTATCTTAAATTAGAAGTCAGTAGACTTAAGTAGACCAAGAGATCAAAAATATTTTATTTTTTATGATTCAAACCTATTAGGGTTGATAGATTGAACTTAGTCAGAAGACCATTTTAGAGAGATGATAGTACTCATTAAGATATATATGAATGAGGACATACCTTGTATACT
The DNA here is from genome assembly GCA_027924645.1 of Cunninghamia lanceolata. Lineage (NCBI taxonomy): Eukaryota > Viridiplantae > Streptophyta > Pinopsida > Cupressales > Cupressaceae > Cunninghamia > Cunninghamia lanceolata. The sequence continues at coordinate 12,551 of BSBN01002387.1, read as the reverse complement.
ATGTTTATTCATGTTATGTGAAATGTGAATTTGAACAATGCTGAGTGGTCTAGGGAAGTCTGAGGAATTTGTTCCCATGTTTTGTTATTATCTTGGAAAATAAGGGTATTGATATGTCCATGCATTGGGTTAGAGAAGTTAAACCCTAGAATCATAACCTAAAGGGTTTAGGGAACTTATAACCCTTATGTTGGATATGACAGTATTTTTGTATTTATTGGTCAATAGTGAAGGGTCTAGTAAACCATAGAGTAAGATAGAAAGAGTCTAAGTAGTACTTTAACAAATTTAACGTGATTCTATGATAGATTCAAAACTTGTTATACTACACAAGGATGTTAGATATTTGAGTCAGAGAGTAGAATGACAGGAGGTCATAGACCCTAGAAATTGCAAGTATGCAAAGACGGACTCTCTGAAATGTTAGAACTACCTAAACCTATATAATGAATGTATATCCTAGATTAAGGATTAAGTCAGATTGACTAGAATGGATTACAGTATAGACAACTTTATGTCTAGAGTTACTAAGTCAAGAAAGTCAAACTGTAGGATGAGATAGTCTCTAAGTCAAGTTAGAGGTGTGTGAACTCATGACCATGTTCATTAGGAATGTCTATTTATATTAAATCTTTGGCCAAAGTAATGCATCTGTCTCTGCATGCATTAGTAGGTTCATTGTGCTCTAGATTTGCATAACCATTCAGTAGTGTCATACTCAAGTAGAAGGAGTGTATAGTTATATGACTATATTGGTTATGTAGGACACAACACTAGAGACTCAGATGGAAAAATCCTGTTGGTTCCATATATCTATACTTTTCGTGAAGGGTATGTTGTAAGTATGTGCCTAATCAGTGTTGTCATTAATGTCAACATATCTTTCTTTTCATTGGTGTCAACTGTATCCTATTTTGTTATTTGTTTATAAGCTTTATATGTTGAGGATATTGAGAAAATTAGCCCCTCTAGAAGAATTAGAAAGTAAACAGTGAATCACAGTGAAGATAATGAGTTGCATACTAAAGAACAGTCCAGAAGATTGCTCAGCATTTCTTTGACTAAAGATCTTGGTTTGGGGTTGGAAGTTATTTAGAGGCATGTCTGAAGATGCTAAATTCTAAGTTTGAGCCTCCAGTATGAAGATTTGAGTGAATTACATTCACCAGAGTAAAACCTAATTTTTCTGATTATTCACTAGTGCCTGAAAGAAAGTATTTTGCTCCGCATTCCTTTGCATTAAAGTGTTTTGCTTTGTGGTTCTAGAGAGAAGTTTCAGATGATGCTAAGTCCCTACAATTGCAATGGTTCATGTTTTGGTGGTCCACAAGCTATCTTTCTTTTATGACAGTTGAAGACAGTGAAGTTCATGTGCTCCGGTGTGAAGAATCTCATGGATAAAGTGGTTTGAGTTTGTGAGGTTGCTCGTAGTGATTTTAATGTGCTTGTGGATACCTCCTGATCATGTTTCTACCTTTACATTGGTCTGTGTTAAGGAATTGAGATCGTGTTTGAAGATTATTCCCAGATAACATAGCATGTAACCAGTCTTAGCCGACTTGGTTAACTATAGTGATTGCGAAGATCTCTTGAAGATTATAGAAGCGTATTGTGGCAAGGAAGATCATGTTCGAGTCCTAGCTAAGGTGTGGCATGATCTACACACATCTATACTACATTTCCTTTGCATAATTTTGAATTAGGTCAAGACCTATTTTGTAAATGTTTGTAATGCTGACCTTGGAGATTGTTCCAATGGTTGATGATTGTAATGCTGACCTTGATGATCATTCCAAGGTTGATGAAGTGTATAAATACTTGTAATTGAGTCATGGAAAAGATTTCCTTGTGAGAAGATAGGAAGATAGGGAAAGAGGTGGAAAGGCAGAGCAGAGTAGAGGAACTATTGTACTTTAATGTATTAATCTCAGACATGAAGAAGATGTTGATCTTGGTAGTGAGCCCAGCAGTGAGCTGCTAGTAGGGTTTAACAACCCTTATTGTAATCTTTCTAGGTTTAGGGTTGAGGCAGTGAGCCTACTAGACCTAGCTGTACTTCATGGTAGTGAGCCAACATGTTCTAGGCCCATGGAGTGACCAAGCCTAAACATCATTTTTTTCAAAGATTGCAATATATTTTGAGAGCTAATCCTCTCTGTGGTTTTTCCCCACCTTGGGGTTTTCCACATAAAAATCTGGTGTCTTTTGTGTTTAATGTTGCATTTGTATTTAAGTTTCTAATTTCATGCATTCATTGTTTAATCATAATAACTTTGGACAAGTGATTAATGTTTAAGTACAGAAGTGGTTGAGGTTTTGGGAAAAATGATTCACCCCCTCTCAGTTGTCTGGCACATTTCAACAATTGGTATCAGAGAAAGGTTACTCGGAAGAAAGTCTAACAGCTTGATGAAGATCCAAAATTTCTTATAAGAAGGAAGCGTTGCATTTTCATGGGATGAATTATTCTCTTTGGAAGGTACGAATGAAAAGCCATCTTCTTTGTCTTGGTTATAAAGTATGGAAACCTACAAAAGCAAAATACACCATGCCTCAAAATGGTTTGATGATTGAAGATGAAATCAAAGAATATGAGGTGGATGTCAAAGCAAAAGATGCTCTGTTAAGTTCATTAAGTGATTCAGTACTGACAAAATTTGTTGATTTTGAAACTGCAAATGAGGTATGGGAGAAGTTGAAAAATCTATATGAAGGAGATGATTCTGTGAAGGGGGCAAAGCTACAAAGTCTAAAAGGAAATATGAGGGTTTGCAGATGAATGAAGATGAAAACATAACAACCTTTATGTAAAGAGTTGATGAACTTGTCACCGGGATAAAAGGTATGGGGGGAACTCTCGGTGATAAGGAAGTTGTGATGAAAATTCTCAGATCACTACTAAAGTCCTATAGTCACAAGGTAGCTGCAATTGAAGAATTTATGCAAGTAAAAACTATTGACAAAGATCAGTTACTTGGTAAGCTTATTGCCTTTGAAATGAGAGAGTTTGGTGATGCCCTGCCAAAAGTTGAGACTGCCTTCAAATCCAGCACTTCTGGGAAAGCCTCTAGATTAGAAAAGTACAAGGTAGAATCCGATGATGACTTTCATGAAATTGAAGCCAACTTTGTGGATAGACTGCAAAGAGGATCTGGTAAGTTTAAAGGTAAATTACCTTTTAAATGTTTCTCCTATGGTAAAGTAGGCCACATTGCTTCTAGATTCCTTGAAAGAATTGAAAGAAATAGAAAAGGATATGAGAATAGGCCTAGGATCCAAAAGAAATGTTATTATATTGAAGATTTTGATGATGATGAAGGAGTATCAGATAATGGTGAACTAGATAATGACAGTACTTCTAGTAATGAGTGCTTGTTTATTGTTATTAAGGAAGAACCTATGTCTACTAATCCTGCTAGTTGTGTGAAGGAAGAAAAACCAGTGGAAAGTGCTTTGGCTGCTCAGGTTGTTGAAGACAAAGATGAATGGGTTATTGATAGTGGCTGCTCTCACCACATGAATGGTTACAAAAGTAAGTTTGTGAGTTTGAAAAGATATGATGGTGGACTAGTTAGGTCTGGAGATGATACAGCTGGTAAGATTTGTGGAAAAGGATCTATTTCTTTTGATGGAAAGCATAATACTGAAGATGTCTTGTATGTGAAAGGATTAAAGCACAATCTTTTGAGTGTGCTTTAGATGTGTGACAAAGATTATGATTTAAGCTTCAAGGACAATAGATGTAAGATCAGGGAAAGTTCTGGAATAGTCATTGCAACTGGTAAGAAGACCAGAGGTAATATCTATCACTTGAAAGGAAATGATAACTATTGTTTGTTGGCTCAGACTAATGAAAGTTGGCTATGGCATAGAAGGTTGTGTCACATCAATTTTGATAACATTATGAAGATAATATTGCATAGGCTATTAGAGATTTGCATAAGCTTGTGAAGCCTGCTAATCCTATTTGCAAGGAGTGTCAATTTGGGAAACAAACAAGAACAAGTTTCAAAATCAAGGACCAATTAGTTGATGGACTACTGGAACTAGTGCATACAGATTTGTGTGGACCTACCAGAGTAAGAAGTTTGCAAGGAGATAGGTATTTCATGTTGCTTATTGATGATTATTCTAGAATGACTTGGGGTACCATTTTGAAGGAAAAAGAAGAAGCTCTAGATAACTTCAAGGCATTTAAGGCAATGGTTGAAAATGAGATGGATTTGAAGATCAAATGTTTGAGGTCTGATAGAGGAGGAGAGTTTACATTAAATGAATTCAATTTCTTTTGCAAAGAACATGGGATAAAGAGACAGTTATCTGCACCTAGAACTCCACAACAAAATGGAGTTGTTGAAAGGAAAAACATAATAGTTCAAGAAGCTGCTAGAACCATGATGAAGGAAGCTGATCATCCGGAAGCATATTAGAGAGAGGCAATTGACACTTCTATATACATCCTAAACAGAGTCCAAGTCAAAGGTAACAGTTCTAAGACTCCTTATAAATTGTGGTATGGTAAAGTTCCTACTATGAAATATCTCAAAGTTTTTGGTAGCAAATGTTATATCAAAAGAGAAGAAGATCTAGGCAAGTTTGATACTAGATGTGATGAAGGAATCTTCCTTGGTTACTCCACCAAGAGCAAGGCCTACTGGTGAAATAATAAGAATCTTAATAAGATCATTGAGAGTTCACATATCAAAGTTGATGAAAGCAAGTAGAGGTGTCTAGAATCAAGTGGATATGAATTAGATAAACCAGATGTTTCAGCAAGCAAAGAAGTGTTGTAGCATGAAGACAACTCAGATGAAGAGGAACAAGCTCTGGAAAGTGCTACCAAGATACCAAGATATGTAAAACTTAATCATTCTGAAGATCAAATCATAGGAGATAAGAGAAAAGGAATCCTGACCAGAAGAAGAGTTGGAAAAGAACAAGTAAATTTTTGTCTGATTTCCAAGATTGAACCTAAGACTGTGAATGAAGCTTGCAATGATGAGAATTGGGTAAATGCTATGAAAGAAGAATTAATGTAGATAGAGAAGAATTAGACTTGGGATCTTGTTCCTAGACCAACAGATAAAAATGTAATTGGCACCAAGTGGGTCTTCAAAAACAAGATGAATGAGAATGGTGAAGTGGTAAGAAACAAAGCAAGGTTGGTATGCAAAGGATACTCTCAAGTTGAAGGAATAGATTTTGAGGAAATATTTGCACCACTAGCAAGGATTGAAACTATACAAATATTTTTGGCATTTACAGCCTACAAATATTTTAAGGTATATCAGATGGATTTGAAGTCTACATTCTTGAATCGAGAATTGGAAGAACAAGTCTATATTGAACAACCGGAAGGATTCTAGTCATCAGATCAGGGTGACATAGAATGCAGATTGAAGAAGGCATTATATGGATTAAAACAAGCCCCCAGGGCCTGGTATGCTAGGTTGGATAAGTATTTGATATAGTTAGGGTTCAACAAGGGTACTACCAACATCAATCTCTATTTCAAGATCAATAATGAACAAATCCTAATAGTTGTAGTCTTTGTTGATGACATTATTTTTGGAGGCAATGAAGGTATGTGCACAGTTTTTGCTTGAAAAATGCAAAGTGAATTTGAAATGTCCATGTTTGGTGAGGTGAATTTCTTTTTAGGTCTACAAATAAATCAATCAGATAAAGGTATCTTCATTTCTCAGTCTAAGTATGTAAAAGAGTTGTTAAAGAAGTTTGGGATGGAAGACTCTAAACCGGTAAATACTCCTATGGCAACTGGTTGTAAGTTGAGAAAAAATGACAATTCACCTATGGTAGATCAGAAAAGGTATAGATATATGATTGGAGGATTGCTTTATCTGACTCAAACCAGACCTAATATAATTCATGCAGTTTGTCTTGTGGTAAGATTTCAAGCAGAACCTAATGAGTCACATGTGATGGCAGTCAAGAGAATTCTGAGATATTTGAAAGGCACAATGGATTATGGTTTGTGGTATCCAAAGGATAATGATTTCACTCTCAGTGCATACACTAATGCAGATTGGGCCAGAGATGTGGATGACAGAAAAAGTACAAGTGGAGATGCATTCTTCTTGGGAAAAAGGGTAGTATCTTGGATAAACAAGAAACAATATTCAATATCTCTGTCCATTGCAGAAGCAAAATATATTGCAACAACATGTAGTTGTACTCAAGTGTTATGGATGAAACAGACATTGAAGGACATCAGAGTTGTGTATGAAGATCCAATTGCAATCTTTTGTGGCAATATAAGTGCCATAAAACTATCAAAGAATCTAGTAATGCATTCAAAGAAAAAGTACATATCCATAAGATATCACTTTCTGAGAGAAAAAGTGACAGAGAATGAAGTCAAGTTGGAGTATGTATCAATAAAAGACTAGATTGTAGACATTTTCACCAAACCTCTTCCTAAGGATACTTTTGAGTATCTCAGAGAAAAGTTAGGGGTTATTAACCCTCCTTTAAACTAAGATGCACAAGAGTGCATTAGTCTAGTGGTGTTTACAGTCCCTTCTCCAGATCTGGATTGATGATTTTAGGGCTACTTCTCAGGGGGAGTAGTCAGAGAGTTCAGAAGAGGGATTGGATCAGAATAGAAGAGTGCAAGTATGTGCCCTTTGCCATTGATTTCAAAGAGTGAGAGAAATCATGTGAAAAACTTAGAGATAAAGAGTGCAGATGTGCAAAGAGATAGGGGAGAATCTTGTCTTGATGGCTATTGCAATTTTTTACATCATATGTTGCCATCAATGACAAAGGGGGAGATTGTTGCAAGTATGTGCTTAATCAGTGTTGTCATTGATGTCAACATATCTTCGTTGTCATTGGTGTCAACTATATCCTATTTTGTTATTTGTTTAGAAGCTTTATATGTTGAGGATATTGAGAAAATTAGCCCCTCTGGAAGAATCAGAAAGTAAACATTGAATCACAGTGAAGACAGTGAGTTGCATACTGAAGATCAGTTCAGAAGATTGCTTCACATTTCTTCCTGACTGAAGATCTTGGGCTGCAGATTGGTAGTTATTTAGAGGCATGTCTAAAGATGCTAAATCCTGAGTTTGAGCCTTCTGTATGAAGATTTGAGTGAGTTACATTCACCAGAGTAAAACCTGCTTTTTTTGATTATTCACTGGTGCCTCAAAGAAAGTATTTTGCTCCGCATTCCTTCGAATTAAAGTGTTTTGCTCTGTAGTTCTAGAGGGAAGTCTAGGATGATGCTAAGTGCCTACAATTGCAATGGTTCATGTTTTGGTGGTCCGCAAGCTATCTTTCTTTTATGACAGTTGAAGACAACGAATTTCATGTGCTTCAGTGCAAAGAATCTCATGGATAAAGTGGTTTGAGTTTATGCGGTTGCTCCCGTTGATTTCAATGTGCTTATGGATACCTCTTGATCATGTTCCTACCTTTACATTGCTCCACATTAAGGAATTGAGATCATGTTTGAAGATTATTCCTAGATAATGTAGCGTGTAACCAGTCTTAGCTGACTTGGTTAACTCCAGTGATTGCGGAGATCTCTTGAAGATTATAGAAGCATATTGTGGCATGGAAGATTGTGTGGCATGGAAGATCATGTTTGAGTCCTAGCTAAGGCATGGCATGATCCGCACACATCTATACTACATTTCCTTTGAATAATTTTGAATTAGGTCAAGACCTATTTTGTAAATGTTTGTAATGCCAACCTTGGATATTGTTCCAATGGTTGATGATTGTAATGCCGACCTTGATGATCATTCCAAGGTTGATGAAGTTTATAAATACTTGTAATTGAGTCATGGAAAAGATGTCCTTGTGTGAAGATGGGAAGATAGGAAAAGAGGTGGAAAAGGTAGAGCAGAAATAGGAACTATTGTACTTTAATGTATTAATCTCAGACACAAAAAAGATGTTCTTGGTAATGACTCTGGCAGTGAGCCACCAGTAGGGTTTAACGAACCCTCATTATAATCTTTCTAGGTTTAGGGTTGAGGCAGTGAGCCTGCTAGACCTAGCTGTACTTCATGTAGTGAGTCAGCAATGTTCTTGGCCCCATGGAGTGACCAAGCCTAAACATCATTTTTTTCAAAGATTGCAATATATTTTGAGAGCTAATCATCTGCATGGTTTTTTCCCCACCTTGGGGTTTTCCACATAAAAATTTGGTGTCTCTTGTGTTTAGTGTTGCATCTGTGTTTAAGTTTTCTGATTTCATGCATTCATTGTTTAATCATAATAACTATGGACAAGTGATTAATGTTTAAGTGCAAAAGTGGTTGAGTTTTTGGGACAACTGATTCATCCCCCCCTCTCAGTTGTCCAACACATTTCAATAGGGTAGGGTCACTTCTAGGAAGGAAGGTGTGCGGGGGACCACTAGTCCATGGTTGGAGGAAAATGATTCTCTCCCCTCCCAAGCAGAAGACAAGCCAAGACTTGTGAAGATAGATATAAATATTCTAGATGCAGTGTATTCCATTTTATGACTTATGATAATTAAATTTATGATGTAAAACTATTCTTTTATGCCAAGTGCAGTTTATGTATTGTAAATGAAAAGTGAGGATTTCACTATGATTCTATCTTTGAATATGTTGTAATTTCAAGGTTGAAAATATTCAAAAGATATACTTTATTTCTTGTGATTTATACTTTATTGTGATTATGTAAATGATTTATATATTTTAAAAAGAAAATGTTTCTCTCTCATGTTTACCATGTTTATTTACTTCGAGTAATTTGAGAAGGCAGTGTTACATATGGTATCAGAGCTTGGCTTCAAATATTAGGGCCTATGAGCCTACAAAGTCTGACGTAATTTTTTTTTGAGAATAAGTGAACCTAGAAAAAGAAAAGTGCTCTTTTTCTCAAGAACTAAGGGATGGGAAGACCCTAGAATTGTATCGAAGATACGTAGATAAGATGGGTTCTTGTCTAATTCCTAGATAGCTTAGAATGAGCCAAGTGGAATAAAAGGATCATTAAAAGAAAGTAGTGACACATGTTGGCATAGAATGCCTAGAAAATGGTACAGGACTTGAAAATGCATTTGTTTTCCAAGATTCATGAGAAAACCAATTGGCATATACAAGGAAATGCCACATAAGAAAAGGCGAATAAGAGTTCCCTAGTATCTCATGAAGCCTTTTGGGAAATGTGTCAATGTGTAGTAGAGGACGTAAGTATAGAGGGTCCTCTCAGGTAATATTTTGATGAATAAAGATTGGGATTAGTATCATTCTTTGAAACTTTTTGTTAATAATTTGCATGAAGTTTGCAAGTGTTGAACACCCAGAATACTGGGGGGTGAATCAGTATTCTCTGAAACCACTTAATCATTTAAACATTCATTCCACACAGAATATTTAATTTGTAGTAAGAAAGGAAAGCATGAAATCAACCATTAAAGCACATAACACATGCAGATTTTTTATGTGGAAAACCTAAAAAGGGAAAAACCACAGTGAGGATTAGCTCACAATATATTAATAATGCAACCGGTTAAGGTTGATACAATTGGTGGACCTCACTATCCAAAAGATAATGCTCACTATAGGTGGCTCACAGCTAAAGGACTCACTATCTTGAATAGAAAGAGATAGAAGAAGGGGTGGCTCACTGCCAAATCTGAACTACTAGTAATGCATTTGACTCATGCTGGAGATATAGTTCCATTGAAGTTAAATAGAATACTAACTTTGCACACTTCATCTTCACCACAATCTTATCTAATTTTTCTCTGCATCATATTTCACTTGCACACACACACACACACACACACACACACACACACACACACACTTTACTCTTTCACACAACTCACACCTCCACATCAGAATTCAATCTTGTATATATATCACACTCAAGCAAAAACAACAACTAGGTCAACATATAGATGTATCATGTGGCTTCATGTTCTGTCAGCCCAAAACTCAACCCTATACACTTTGCTAAGAGAATCAAAGCATGTAGCACATTCATATAGGTTGGCACAACCTATAATTACTCCCATGACTTTGTTCCATTCATGAATCAACTCCGTACAACCTTAATACCTTTAGATCAACTCAATTGGTGAAGTAGCAATAGCATGAACTATCTATTAGTTCACAACTCAACATGTGGACCACAAAAATGCTTACCACTTGAAAATTACACACTTCTTACATCCATAAACTTATCCTCAAATCCACATAGGAAGATATTCATTTGCGTTGGAATGCAGAGCATTCCAATATATCATTGGCACTGTTATTACACTGCCAATATAGAGTCTGGTACTCTGTCAACTCTATCTTTCACTCTGGAGGGATTCAAGAACTAAATCTTTGGATTTAGCCTCCTTTAGTATGCATCAACACTGCCTTACAACTGCATAGCAAAATTCTTCATAGCGAAGAAATGTGGACTGAAATACTATGACCCTGACATAGGTTCTGTACTTCAAATGCCTTAGACAAATATTCAACAAATTGTGCCTGACTGCAGAACTCCAAAATGGGAAAAGATATCATGCTTAGGTGTACTCTCCTTCACATTACACATAGTAGCTTCTCTAGATCAACACAACTGTGTCTTTACCCTTTATTTCCATCAATAAAAACACTGCTTACTACCATGCTCATCAGTCTCTTCATCATCATGCTTATGTTGCCAACAATCTCCCCTTTGTCATTGATGGCAACATGCACAAAAACTTCTCTTTGTCATCAAGGGCAAAGGGTGCATACAATAGTCTATCTTACATACCGGATCTCCCCCTAACAAATATATACATGTATACAAACTAAAATATAGAACTGACTCCCCCTAGGAGTGCTATCTAACAAAAATTTGAATTGAACATCTAACTTATACCATTCGCATATGTACATAGGAATATGAAAACAAGAGACTAAAGTGTATAAAGCAAAAAGAAATACTGTCAACCAAAAGAATTTGACTATTGGAGCTTCTTAACATGGGCTTGCCACTCTTGCCTTCCTTCTTCCCAAATCCCTCTTAGCTATGCAAAGCATTCTACATTGTGTTTCCAACTCCATCAATAGTTCTTCCCCTTATTCTAGAGTGTTGGGTACTGGATTGAGCTTTATAGCCTTACTAGCACTCACTAGGGCACTGCAAATGGATATGAACTTTGAGTTCACTAGATCCCTGATATTTCCAAACTGCATAATGATTTTCTCTTTTTGGGCTTGCAGTTTGAATAATTGCTCATGTAGATCCTCTATAGTTGACCTTGTTCTTCCATCCAGGTCATGTGCTGGATCATAGGCATTGGAAGCATTGCTAATATGAGGCTCAATTGAGTCCATTTCATCTTTTATGCTCTTTGTGGCCCCGAGCCACTCTCATGCAAAATTGAAATAAGGCTTTGGCTTCTGCCACACAAACCTGCACACCTTTGAGATTTTATTGAAATTTGTTATGTGCACGGGCACGCTTCTTTGTTATCTCCATTAGCCTCTTCTCATCCATTTTCTTATCTAACTCTTTTTCTAATTCTTCTTTTAATTTAGAGGCATATTCTTTGAAATAATCAATCAAAATTTTTAAGGTTCTTCGTACTAGATAATAAATTATTAATGGTTGCACCGGGTATAGCTTCCTGTAGAGTCTTCACAACCTCCTCAACTAGTTGTTCACTTCTTCTGATGAGTCTTAATTATTTCCTTCTAGGTAGATGCATGGAAGGACATCTCCTAGTTGAATCTTGTGGAGGGGCTAGATCTTATCCAAGTCCACATTTCGTTGTTGCATGGGCAATTGTAGCACCCAGGGCAGATACAACAGGCTAGAACTACAATTGCATATTCAATAGATTCTTTAGAGAATATTTGGATGTTATCAAGGATTCACTAGTAGACTTTGTGCTCTCCTCTAAAACCTTCTCTTTTGACTCCTTCTCATCATTCTTCCCTGTATTGTCTTCACTAATAAGTTGCTCTATATTATCCGGATGGATGATAGTCTTTGGTTGGTCTTGCATATTCTCAACAATTGTTCTAGGTACTGGAGGAGGATTAGAAGTATCCTCCTTTGCAATTTCTTCTCTGGTTGCTCAATTCTTTTTAACATTCTCCTCTTCACCCAACATTTTCCTCTACAGTTTCTTTCCACATCCGGAAGAACAATATCTTGTGCATTCCCCTTCTTTTGTCTCATGCTCATGTTGAGCACCATTATCTTGTACTTCTTCAACATTCTCTTCCAGGGTAGGAATCTCCGCATTCACTTCCTATTTGCTTTCCAGAGTCATTCCCAATCTTTGTGCTAGATCTGCTACTTTTTCAACACTCCTTGAGCCTCTCAAGATCATTTTGATCTCTACCCATAAGAGTTGTCACTCTTTGTTTTTTTTCTGAGTTCCTTATCGAATAATGTAGCTAATGTGGCTTTATTTTCCTCTGAGAGAGGAGCACTAATCTTTTCCAATACACAGGCCTTTAGTCTGGCCTCTTCTTCTATTGCTTCCTATCTTCTCTCAATAAAAACATTTCATAATTTTTGTAGGTATTTAATTTCTCTATAATCTC
>BSBN01002386.1:0-32500 GCA_027924645.1 Cunninghamia lanceolata | reverse complement strand
CAATGAGCTCAGGTTAACAGGAACCTGGGAAGAACATCCCGTACGGTACCCTTTACCCTGCTTCTCAAAACTGGCCTCAGCTCGCGATGTGCTTGCATGTGCAGAACGAGCCGTGCACGCGGCCACCTCTATTATAAGGCCGCTCGAGGGCATCCATTTCCCAGGCATATGCCCCCTACGCACATGGAGTGGCACGCACCACACAAACAAATCACATCTCGACAAGCATAAACTCTTTTCATCGAGGCACATGGCCCGGCGCATCGTCGTCCCTGACGAAAGAGGCCGCCCGTGACAGACGATTCTACGAAGGCCGGAGCGTGACGACAAGGAGCCTCGGTTCACAGGAACCTGGGAAGAACATCCCGTACGGAACCCTTTACCCGACATCTCCAGGCCGCCCCTGCTCGCGACGGTAATGCTGTGAGACAATGCGCCGTGCACGCGACCGAGTAAGGCCACTCAAGGACATCCATTTCCCAGGCATATGCCCCCTACGCACTTGGAGTGGCGCACCGCACACAGACAAGACCGGCTCGACCAACATAAAACACCCTGCCTCGAAGGACCGCATTCTCAGGGACGAAGATACCGACAACACACCGTTATTTAGCACTCGCACACAATCGACGAACACGCCCGTGCCAATTCCGCGGATCCGTCCTCTTGTGAGCCCCTGCTCGAAAGCATTTCGTATCGCCACACGGTGGGGAAACGTATGATGCAAAGCATCTATACGACGACCCGAACCGCTGTGCGACCAAGTTTCAAGGCAACCTCCGGGGGACATCGAAATGCTTCGTGAAGAGCACTCGCAAGATGTATGCCGAGGCCGCAACCAAAGGGCGAGACCGTGTCGTCGATGTGCTCGAGGGTTTCAAATGGGGCACCGAGACCGAAAAAACTTGCCGCGGACAACTCCGCCGTGTAACGTCGCCCCCCACCCCGAGTCGTTTGGCTCGAGCACTGACATGGCTCAGTCAAAAGATCTCGGGAAGAAGAAGCACGCAACGACGGAGGTGTCGAACCCTGCCCACCCCTCTCAAACTCATAGATGGCTCCGAGAAGTTCGATTGCAAGGAATGGACGTGCCAAAGATCCGAGACAATGGCAGAAAATGCTAGTAACATGCACTTCGGGACCAACGCATCATTCGTGGACAAGCGCCAAACACCAATAGACTCGCAAATTATTCTGCGACCTACGTGCATGGCGAATGTCAACCGAATACGGAGATGAGAGCCCACCGATTGCCCCCGAGGGCAGGGCAGCTGCGGAGACTCTCCCTCCACAATATTTGCGACGTGAATGCCACCAAGGAAACGGCACAAGCACACTACTCCTCACACAGAGAGGAGATGAAGTGAGAGGTCAATTCCAAAAGTTCCGAAGACTACCTCCAGGAACAATCGAGAATGAGACCGATTACCTGTTGTCAAGTCTGTTACTGGGTGGAGACGAGTTGGAAAGAGAGAATCGACAGCCCTCACAGTGGCCCGAGGCCAAAGCTTGGGACTGAATCGAATTGCCTCATCAACCATCATGCCACTCTTCGCAGAGAAACTGTCCTCCTAGTCGGAGACTCGCCGTATCCATACTTCCCGCAGCGTACACCGAATTTGCACGACCTTGCCGAGCGACCCAAGAGCTAGACGTAGGCTACAGAGGTATCACAGTAACGGGACAAGGAAATGGATTTTATAAAGGGGGACCGTTCCGAGCGTGCATCCAAATGCCGATTCCGTAAAAACTGTGATGCCCACAGAGCCTCCGCATAGCGACTGGGTGTCGGAGTCCATTCAACCGCCGAGTTTTGCATATGCCCCAATCATAGAAAGGAAGCACGCGCGGGGGTGGCAATTGGCAATGCCAACAGTCGTTCCCCCGAAAGTGGCTTTTTCGCAACTGTCTCGAGCGACCCAAGAGCTAGACGCAGGCTCACGAGGTATCCCAGTATAAGGTCACTGCATTGGATTGTAAAGGGACCGTTCCGAGCGTGCGTCCAATGCCGATTCCGTTACAACTGTGATGCCAACAAAGCCTCCGCATAAAAACTGGGTGTCCCGATCCGAGTCGCAATTCCGCAAAGCTCCCATCGCATGAAAGATGTGCTGCACCAAGGAGCCCGAGCTGTCCCCTCCTGGGACTGGGACTGGCCGTTCGAAAGGCCGCAAGAATGCCTTGGCACACAACATGGATCATGAGAGGGGGCACGCGGCGGGGGGTCAGCTTTGGCACGCCACCGAATGCCAAGCGTCATACCCCAGAACTTGTCCCGAGCGACCCAAGAGCTAGACGCAGGCTCACGAGGTATCCCAGTATCAGGTCACTGCATTGGATTGTAAAGGGACCGTTCCGAGCGTGCATCCAAATGCCGATTCCCTTTCAAACTGTGATGCCCACAGAGCCTCCGCATAGCAACTGGGTGTCCGAGTCCATTCAACCGCCGAGTTTTGCATATGCCCCAATCATAGAATGGAAGCACGCGCGGGGGTGGCAATTGGCAATGCCAACAGTCGTCCCCCCGAAAGTGGCTTTTTCGCGACTGTCTCGAGCAACGCAAGAGCTAGACGCAGGCTCACGAGGCATCGCAGTATCAGGTCACTGCATTGGATTGTAAAGGGACCGTTCCGAGCGTGCGTCCAATGCCGATTCCGTTACAACTGTGATGCCAACAAAGCCTCCGCATAACAACTGGGCGTCCAGATCCGAGTCGCGCTTCCGCAAAGCTCCCATCGCATGAAAGATGTGCTGCACCAAGGAGCCCGAGCTGTCCCCTCCTGGGACTGGCCGTTCGAAAGGCCGCAAGAATGCCTTGGCACACGACATGGATCATGAGAGGGGGCACGCGGCGGGGGGTCAGCTTTGGCACGCCACCGAATGCCAAGCGTCATACCCCAGAACTTGTCCCGAGCGACCCAAGAGGTAGACGCAGGCTCACCAGCTATCCCAGTATCAGGTCACTGCATTGGATTGTAAAGGGACCGTTCCGAGCGTGCATCCAATGCCGATTCCCTTTCAACTATGATGCCCACAGAGCCTCCGCATAGCAACTGGGTGTCCGAGTCCATTCAACCGCCGAGTTTTGCATATGCCCCAATCATAGAATGGAAGCACGCGCGGGGGTGGCAATTGGCAATGCCAACAGTCGTTCCCCCGAAGGTGGCTTTTTCGCGACCGTCTCGAGCAACCCAAGAGCTAGACGCAAGCTCACGAGGCATCGCAGTATCAAGTCACTGCATTGGATTGTAAAGGGACCGTTCCGAGCGTGCGTCCAATGCCGATTCCGTTACAACTGTGATGCCAACAAAGCCTCCGCATAACAACTGGGCGTCCAGATCTGAGTCGCGCTTCCGCAAAGCTCCCATCGCATGAAAGATGTGCTGCACCAAGGAGCCCGAGCTGTCCCCTCCTGGGACTGGCCGTTCGAAAGGCCGCAAGAATGCCTTGGCACACGACATGGATCATGCGAGGGGGCACGCGGCTGGGGGTCAGCTTTGGCACGCCACCGAATGCCAAGCGTCATACCCCAGAACTTGTCCCGAGCGACCCAGGAGGTAGACGCAGGCTCACAAGGTATCCCAGTATCAGGTCACTGCATTGGATTGTAAAGGGACCGTTCCGAGCGTGCATCCAATGCCGATTCCGTGAAAACTGTGATGCCCACAGAGCCTCCGCATAGCAACCGGGTGTCCGAGTCCTAGTCCATTCAACCGCCGAGTTTTGCATATGCCCCAATCATAGAATGGAAGCACGCGCGGGGGTGGCCATTGGCAATGCCAACAGTCGTTCCCCCGAAAGTGGCTTTTTCGCGACTGTCTCGAGCGACCCAAGAGCTAGACGCAGGCTCACGAGGCATCCCAGTATCAGGTCACTGCATTGGATTGTAAAGGGACCGTTCCGAGCGTGCGTCCAATGCCGATTCCGTTACAACTGTGATGCCAACAAAGCCTCCGCATAGCAACTGGGTGTCCCGATCCGAGTCGCTTCCACAAAGCTCCCATCGCATGAAAGATGTGCTGCACCAAGGAGCCCGAGCTGTCCCCTCCTGGGACTGGCCGTTCGAAAGGCCGCAAGAATGCCTTGGCACACGACATGGATCATGCGAGGGGGCACGCGGCTGGGGGTCAGCTTTGGCACGCCACCGAATGCCAAGCGTCATACCCCAGAACTTGTCCCGAGCGACCCAGGAGGTAGACGCAGGCTCACAAGGTATCCCAGTATCGGGTCACTGCATTGGATTGTAAAGGGACCGTGCCGAGCGTGCATCCAATGCCGATTCCGTGAAAACTGTGATGCCCACAGAGCCTCCGCATAGCAACCGGGTGTCCGAGTCCTAGTCCATTCAACCGCCGAGTTTTGCATATGCCCCAATCATAGAATGGAAGCACGCGCGGGGGTCGCCATTGGCAATGCCAACAGTCGTTCCCCCGAAAGTGGCTTTTTCGCGACTGTCTCGAGCGACCCAAGAGCTAGAAGCAGGCTCACGAGGTATCCCAGTATCAGGTCACTGCATTGGATTGTAAAGGGACCGTTCCGAGCGTGCGTCCAATGCCGATTCCGTTACAACTGTGATGCCAACAAAGCCTCCGCATAGCAACTGGGTGTGTCCCGATCCGAGTCGCAATTCCGCAAAGCTCCCATCGCATGAAAGATGTGCTGCACCAAGGAGCCCGAGCTGTCCCCTCCTGGGACTGGCCATTCGAAAGGCCGCAAGAATGCCTTGGCACACGACATGGATCATGAGAGGGAGCACGCGGCGGGGGGTCAGCTTTGGCACGCCACCGAATGCCAAGCGTCATACCCCAGAACTTGTCCCGAGCGACCCAAGAGGTAGACGCAGGCTCACCAGGTATCCCAGTATCAGGTCACTGCATTGGATTGTAAAGGGACCGTTCCGAGCGTGCATCCAATGCCGATTCCCTTTCAACTGTGATGCCCACAGAGCCTCCGCATAGCAACTGGGTGTCCGAGTCCATTCAACCGCCGAGTTTTGCATATGCCCCAATCATAGAATGGAAGCACGCGCGGGGGTGGCAATTGGCAATGCCAACAGTCGTTCCCCCGAAAGTGGCTTTTTCGCGACTGTCTCGAGCAACCCAAGAGCTAGACGCAGGCTCACGAGGCATCCCAGTATCAGGTCACTGCATTGGATTGTAAAGGGACCGTTCCGAGCGTGCGTCCAATGCCGATTCCGTTACAACTGTGATGCCTACAAAGCCTCCGCATAGCAACTGGGTGTCCAGATCCGAGTCGCGCTTCCGCAAAGCTCCCACCGCATGAATGATGTGCCGCACCAAGGAGCCCGAGCTGTCCCCTCCTGGGACTGGCCGTTCGAAGGGCCGCACGAATGCCTTGGCACAGGACATGGACCATGTGAGGGGGCACGCGGCGCGGGGTCAGCATAGGCACGCCACCAAATGCCAAGCGTCATACCCCAGAACTTCTCCCGAGCGACCCAAGAGCTAGACGCAGGCGCACGAGGTATCCCAGTATCAGGTCACTGCATTGGATTGTAAAGGGACCGTTCCGAGCGTGCATCCAATGCCGATTCCATTCCAACTGTGATGCCCACAGAGCCTCCGCATAGCAACTGGGTGTCCCAGTCCGAGTCCATTCAGCCGCCGAGTTTTGCATATGCCCCAATCATAGAATGGATGCACGCGCGGGGGTGACAATTGGCAATGCCAATTGTCATTCCACCGAAAATGGCTCTTTTTGGCCACTGTCTCGAGCGACCCAAGAGCTAGACGAAGGCTCCAGAGGCATCGCAGGAACGAGGCACGACATTGGATTATAAAGGGACCGTTCCGAGCGTGCGTCCAATGCCGATTCCGTTCCAACTGTGATGCGCACAAAGCCTCCGCATAGCAACTGGGTGTCCCGATCCGAGTGGCTTCCGCGTTTGGCAGGCCATCAACTGCCAATCGAGATCTCTTCGGGACAACGGTAGGCCAGGTCGAGATATCCCTCTTCCGCCTTCCGCATGGCATCTCGCAACCATCTAAAGCAACCCAGAAACCTAGACGGACGCTACCGAGGTATCCCAGTATCAGGTCACGGCATTGGAATGTCACGGCATTGGAATGTTGAAGGGACCGTTCCAAGCGTGCATCCAATGACGATTCCGTTCCAACTGTGATACCCACAGAGCCTCGGCATAGCATCTGGGTCGCTTCCGCATGTCCCCGTAGCAATCACATTATCCCGCACCAAGGAGCCCGAGCTCTACCCTCATGGGACTTGCCCATTCGTAAACAGCTCGTATACCTTGGCACAGAACATGGTTCCATCCTACGGGGGCACGCGGGGGGGTCGGCCTGGACACCGCCATGAAATGCCCAACCAAACACCTTCCCCCATAGTAGTTATAAGTCTGAACGCGGCACAACGGAAGGCTGAGTCGAGAGTTCGCAATTACCTCACTTTGCGTCATCTCTCTATTCGGCCTCCCGCATGGCATCTCGCAACCATCTGAAGCAACCCAGAGGCTATACAGACGCTACCGAGGTATCCCAGTATCAGGTCACGGCATTGGAATGTTAAAGGGACCGTTCCGAGCGTGCATCCAATGACGATTCCGTTCCAACTGTGATGCCCACAGAGCCTCGGCATAGATTTTGGGTCGCTTCCGCATGTCCCGGTAGCAATCACATTGTCCCGCACCAAGGAGCCCGAGCTCTACCCTCATGGGACTTGCCCATTCGTAAACAGCTCGTATACCTTGGCACAGAACATGGTTCCATCCTACGGGGGCACGCGGGGGGGTCGGCATGGACACCGCCATGAAATGCCCAACCAAACACCTTCCCCCATAGTAGTTATAAGTCTGAACGCGGCACAACGGAAGGCTGAGTCGAGAGTTCGCAATTACCTCACTTTGCGTCATCTCTCTATTCGGCCTCCCGCATGGCATCTCGCAACCATCTGAAGCAACCCAGAAGCTAGACGGACGCTACCGAGGTATCACAGTATCAGGTCACGGCATTGGAATGTTAAAGGGACCGTTCCGAGCGTGCATCCAATGACGATTCCGTTCCAACTGTGATGCCCACAGAGCCTCGGCATAGATTTTGGGTCGCTTCCGCATGTCCCCGTAGCAATCACATTATCCCGCACCAAGGAGCCCGAGCTCTACCCTCATGGGACTTGCCCATTCGTAAACAGCTCGTATACCTTGGCACAGAACATGGTTCCATCCTACGGGGGCGCGCGGGGGGGTCGGCCTGGACACCGCCATGAAATGCCCAACCAAACGCCTTCCCCCATAGTAGTTATAAGTCTGAACGCGGCACAACGGAAGGCTGAGTCGAGAGTTCGCAATTACCTCACTTTGCGTCATCTCTCTATTCGGCCTCCCGCATGGCATCTCGCAACCATCTGAAGCAACCCAGAGGCTATACAGACGCTACCGAGGTATATCCCAGTATCAGGTCACGGCATTGGAATGTTAAAGGGACCGTTCCGAGCGTGCATCCAATGACGATTCCGTTCCAACTGTGATGCCCACAGAGCCTCGGCATAGATTTTGGGTCGCTTCCGCATGTCCCCGTAGCAATCACATTATCCCGCACCAAGGAGCCCGAGCTCTACCCTCATGGGACTTGCCCATTCGTAAATAGCTCGTATACCTTGGCACAGAACATGGTTCCATCCTACGGGGGCGCGCGGGGGGGTCGGCCTGGACACCGCCATGAAATGCCCAACCAAACAACTTCCCCCATAGTAGTTATAAGTCTGAACGCGGCACAACGGAAGGCTGAGTCGAGAGTTCGCAATTACCTCACTTTGCGTCATCTCTCTATTCGGCATCCCGCATGGCATCTCGCAACCATCTGAAGCAACCCAGAGGCTATACAGACGCTACCGAGGTATCCCAGTATCAGGTCACGGCATTGGAATGTTAAAGGGACCGTTCCGAGCGTGCATCCAATGACGATTCCGTTCCAACTGTGATGCCCACAGAGCCTCGGCATAGATTTTGGGTCGCTTCCGCATGTCCCCGTAGCAATCACATTATCCGGCACCAAGGAGCCCGAGCTCTACCCTCATGGGACTTGCCCATTCGTAAACAGCTCGTATACCTTGGCACAGAACATGGTTCCATCCTACGGGGGCGCGCGGGGGGGTCGGCCTGGACACCGCCATGAAATGCCCAACCAAACGCCTTCCCCCATAGTAGTTATAAGTCTGAACGCGGCACAACGGAAGGCTGAGTCGAGAGTTCGCAATTACCTCACTTTGCGTCATCTCTCTGTTCGGCCTCCCGCATGGCATCTCGCAACCATCTGAAGCAACCCAGAGGCTATACAGACGCTACCGAGGTATCCCAGTATCAGGTCACGGCATTGGAATGTTAAAGGGACCGTTCCGAGCGTGCATCCAATGACGATTCCGTTCCAACTGTGATGCCCACAGAGCCTCGGCATAGATTTTGGGTCGCTTCCGCATGTCCCCGTAGCAATCACATTATCCCGCACCAAGGAGCCCGAGCTCTACCCTCATGGGACTTGCCCATTCGTAAACAGCTCGTATACCTTGGCACAGAACATGGTTCCATCCTACGGGGGCGCGCGGGGGGGTCGGCCTGGACACCGCCATGAAATGCCCAACCAAACACCTTCCCCCATAGTAGTTATAAGTCTGAACGCGGCACAACGGAAGGCTGAGTCGAGAGTTCGCAATTACCTCACTTTGCGTCATCTCTCTATTCGGCCTCCCGCATGGCATCTCGCAACCATCTGAAGCAACCCAGAGGCTATACAGACGCTACCGAGGTATCCCAGTATCAGGTCACGGCATTGGAATGTTAAAGGGACCGTTCCGAGCGTGCATCCAATGACGATTCCGTTCCAACTGTGATGCCCACAGAGCCTCGGCATAGATTTTGGGTCGCTTCCGCATGTCCCCGTAGCAATCACATTATCCCGCACCAAGGAGCCCGAGCTCTACCCTCATGGGACTTGCCCATTCGTAAACAGCTCGTATACCTTGGCACAGAACATGGTTCCATCCTACGGGGGCACGCGGGGGGGTCGGCCTGGACACCGCCATGAAATGCCCAACCAAACACCTTCCCCCATAGTAGTTATAAGTCTGAACGCGGCACAACGGAAGGCTGAGTCGAGAGTTCGCAATTACCTCACTTTGCGTCATCTCTCTATTCGGATTCCCGCATGGCATCTCGCAACCATCTGAAGCAACCCAGAAGCTAGACGGACGCTACCGAGGTATCCCAGTATCAGGTCACGGCATTGGAATGTTAAAGGGACCGTTCCGAGCGTGCATCCAATGACGATTCCGTTCCAACTGTGATGCCCACAGAGCCTCGGCATAGATTTTGGGTCGCTTCCGCATGTCCCCCGTAGCAATCACATTATCCCGCACCAAGGAGCCCGAGCTCTACCCTCATGGGACTTGCCCATTCGTAAACAGCTCGTATACCTTGGCACAGAACATGGTTCCATCCTACGGGGGCACGCGGGGGGGTCGGCCTGGACACCGCCATGAAATGCCCAACCAAACACCTTCCCCCATAGTAGTCATAAGTCTGAACGCGGCACAACGGAAGGCTGAGAAAATATCCCGCAATCAACTCACTTTCCGTCATCTGTAAACAACCCGGCTTCCGGCTTCGGTGCGAGCTCGACCAACTCGGCCGACTCAAAAAACTACCCGAAAACTACCCGAAAACTACCGGTGCGTTTTTCACAGAACCCGATCAGAAAACTACCCGTGCGCTGCTCGCCTGTCAACCCGACTTGCTCACTGCGACTTCCCCAGGCCGCAGTGAGCAAGTCGAGAGTTCGCAATTACCTCACTTTCCGTCATCTCTCTATTCGGCCTCCCGCATGGCATCTCGCAACCATCTGAAGCAACCCAGAGGCTAGACGGACGCTACCGAGGTATCCCAGTATCAGGTCACGGCATTGGAATGTAATGTTAAAGGGACCGTTCCGAGCGTGCATCCAATGACGATTCCGTTCCAACTGTGATGCCCACAGAGCCTCGGCATAGATTTTGGGTCGCTTCCGCATGTCCCCGTAGCAATCACATTATCCCGCACCAAGGAGCCCGAGCTCTACCCTCATGGGACTTGCCCATTCGTAAACAGCTCGTATACCTTGGCACAGAACATGGTTCCATCCTACGGGGGCACGCGGGGGGGTCGGCGTGGACACCGCCATGAAATGCCCAACCAAACACCTTCCCCCATAGTAGTTATAAGTCTGAACGCGGCACAACGGAAGGCTGAGAAAATATCCCGCAATCAACTCACTTTCCGTCATCTGTAAACAACCCGGCTTCCGGCTTCGGTGCGAGCTCGACCAACTCGGCCGACTCAAAAAACTACCCGAAAACTACCCGAAAACTACCGGTGCGTTTTTCACAGAACCCGATCAGAAAACTACCCGTGCGCTGCTCGCCTGTCAACCCGACTTGCTCACTGCGACTTCCCCAGGCCGCAGTGAGCAAGTCGAGAGTTCGCAATTACCTCACTTTCCGTCATCTCTCTATTCGGCCTCCCGCATGGCATCTCGCAACCATCTAAAGCAACCCAGAGGCTAGACGGACGCTACCGAGGTATCCCAGTATCAGGGCACGGAATTGGAATGTAAAGGGACCGTTCCGAGCGTGCATCCAATGACGATTCCGTTCCAACTGTGATGCCCACAGAGCCTCGGCATAGATTTTGGGTCGCTTCCGCATGTCCCCGTAGCAATCACATTATCCTGCACCAAGGAGCCCGAGCTCTACCCTCATGGGACTTGCCCATTCGTAAACAGCTCGTATACCTTGGCACAGAACATGGTTCCATCCTACGGGGGCACGCGGGGGGGTCGGCGTGGACACCGCCATGAAATGCCCAACCAAACACCTTCCCCCATAGTAGTTATAAGTCTGAACGCGGCACAACGGAAGGCTGAGAAAATATCCCGCAATCAACTCACTTTCCGTCATCTGTAAACAACCCGGCTTCCGGCTTCGGTGCGAGCTCGGCCAACTCGGCCAACTCAAAAAACTACCCGAAAACTACCCGAAAACTACCGGTGCGTTTTTCGCAGAACCCGATCAGAAAACTACCCGTGCGCTGCTCGCCTGTCAACCCGACTTGCTCACTGCGACTTCCCCAGGCCGCCACCCTTGACGAATTGCACCAAAAAACAACCCGGTGCATTTGCACAGCTCGCCGATTACCAACTCGCCATGACTTAACCATTTTGCAGCCCGCCAACAAACTTGCCGACTGCAGGAACAACTTTCAACCACAGAAGTAACTCGGAATTCCGGCATGCATGAACCCGGATCTCCTACGCGCCAGTTCTGGGCCGACCAACGCACCAAGCGCTAAGTCTTTGAAAGCAGCCCCTTACAGTAGTTATAAGTCTGAACGCGGCACAACGGAAGGCTGAGTCGAGTGTTCGCAATTACCTCACTTTCCGTCTTCGCAATCACCTCACAACTCGGCTAACTCAGCGCTATCCCGGAGGAAATGCCAGCGTCCAGCTTAGAACCCGATCAGCAAATATCCCGGATGTTTGCCGGTGCGCAGCTCGCCATGTCTAACCCGACTTGCTCACTGCGACTTACCCCAGGCCATGAAATGCCCAAACACCTTCCCCCATAGTAGTTATAAGTCTGAACGCGGCACAACGGAAGGCTGAGTCGAGAGTTCGCAATTACCTCACTTTCCGTCATCTCTCTCTTCGGCCGGATAGAATCAGCTCGCCCAGAAACATCCCGGATAGAATCAGCTTGCCCAGAAACATCCCGGATAGAATCAGGTCGCCCAGAAACATCCCGGATAGAATCAGGTCGCCCAGAAATAGCCCGGATAGAATCAGCTCGCCCAGAAATAGCCCGGATAGAATCAGCTCGCCCAGAAATAGCCCGGATATCCTGCATTGCAATGCAACTCGGATTTCCGCACATGGACTCGGCACCCTCACGAACACCACCCCCCTATAGTAGTTATAAGTCTGAACGCAGCACAACGGAAGGTTGAGCTCGGAGCTCGCAATTACCTCACTTTCCGTCATCTCTCTCTTCGGCCCTGAATCAGCTCGCCCAAAAACAGCCCGGATATCCTGCATTGCAATGCAACTCGGATTTCCTGCATTGCAATGCAAACTCGGATTTCCGCACATGGACTCGGCACCCTCATGAACACCGCCCCCCCTATAGTAGTTATAAGTCTGAACGCAGCACAACGGAAGGTTGAGCTCGGAGCTCGCAATTACCTCACTTTCCGTCATCTCTCTCTTCGGCCGGAATCAGCTCGCCTAGAAACAGCCCGGATATCCTGCATTGCAATGCCACTCGGATTTCCTGCATTGCAATGCAAACTCGGATTTCCGCACATGGACTCGGCACCCTCATGAACACCGCCCCCCCTATAGTAGTTATAAGTCTGAACGCAGCACAACGGAAGGTTGAGCTCGGAGATCGCAACTACCTCACTTTCCGTCATCTCTCTCTTCGGCTGGAATCAGCTCGCCCAGAAACAGCCCGGATATCCTGCATTGCAATGCAAACTCGGATTTCCGCACATGGACTCGGCACCCTCATGAACACCGCCCCCCTATAGTAGTTATAAGTCTGAACGCAGCACAACGGAAGGTTGAGCTCGGAGATCGCAACTACCTCACTTTCCGTCATCTCTCTCTTCGGCCGGAATCAGCTCGCCCAGAAACAGCCCGGATATCCTGCATTGCAATGCCACTCGGATTTCCTGCATTGCAATGCAAACTCGGATTTCCGCACATGGACTCGGCACCCTCATGAACACCGCCCCCCCTATAGTAGTTATAAGTCTGAACGCAGCACAACGGAAGGTTGAGCTCGGAGATCGCAACTACCTCACTTTCCGTCATCTCTCTCTTCGGCTGGAATCAGCTCGCCCAGAAACAGCCCGGATATCCTGCATTGCAATGCAAACTCGGATTTCCGCACATGGACTCGGCACCCTCATGAACACCGCCCCCCTATAGTAGTTATAAGTCTGAACGCAGCACAACGGAAGGTTGAGCTCGGAGATCGCAACTACCTCACTTTCCGTCATCTCTCTCTTCGGCCGGAATCAGCTCGCCCAGAAACAGCCCGGATATCCTGCATTGCAATGCAACTCGGATTTCCTGCATTGGAATGCAAACTCGAATTTCCGCACATGGACTCGGCACCCTCATGAACACCACCCCCCTATAGTAGTTATAAGTCTGAACGCAGCACAATGGAAGGTTGAGCTCGGAGCTCGCAATCACCTCACATTCTGGACAGGGGACGGCGGACGGCGGACAGGGGACGGCGGACGGCGGACAGCGGATAGGGGACAGCGGACGGCGGACGGCGGAAAGGGGACAGCGGACAGGCCATAGCGGACGGGCCACAGCGGACAGGCCATAGCGGACGGGCCACAGCGGACGGCGGACAGGGCACAGCGGACAGGGGACAGCGGACGGCGGACAGGGGACAGCGGACGGTGGACAGGGGACAGCGGACGGCAGAAAGGGGACAGGGGACGGCGGACGGCGGACAGCGGACAGCGGACAGGGCACAGCGGACGGCGGACAGGGGACAGGGGACGGCGGACGGCGGACAGGGGACAGCGGACGGCGGACAGCGGACAGCGGACAGGGGACGGCGGACAGGGGACAGCGGACGGCGGACGGCGGACGGCGGACAGGGGACAGCGGACGGCGGACAGCGGATAGCAGATAGGGGACAGCGGACGGCAGAAAGGGGACAGCGAACAGCGGACGGCGGACAGGGGACAGCAGACTGCGGACAGCGGACAGGCCACAGCGGACAGGGGAAGGCGGACAGGGGATAGCGGACGGCAGAAAGGGGACAGGGGACAGCAGACGGCGGACAGGGGAGAACAGACAGGGGACAGCGGACGGCGGACAGCGGACAGGCCACAGCGGACGGTGGACAAGGGATAGTGGACATGGTACAGTGGACAGGGGACGGTGGACAGCGGATGAGGGACAGCGGACGGCGGACAACGGACAACGGACGAGCCACAGTGGACGGCGAACAGGCCACAAAGGACAGCAGACAGAGGACAGCGGACATGCCACAGCGGACATGGGACAGCGGATAGAGGACACCAAACAGGGGACGGCGGACGGCGGACAGCGGATGGCGAACAGGGGACGGCAAACTGCGGATAGGGGACAGCGGACAGCGGCGTAACAAAAACTACCCCCCTATAGTAATTATGAGTCTGAACGCTACACAACGGAAGGTTTGATCTCGGAGCTCGCAATCACCTCACATTGCGTTATGGACAGCGAACGTGGGATAACGGACAGGGGACAATGGACAGTGGACAGCGGACATCGGATATCAGATAGCGGACAATGGACAATGGACAGCGGATAGCGGACAGTGGACAGCCGACAGGGGACAGGGGACAGCGGACGGTGGACAGAGGATAGCGGACAGCCCCGCCCCGCCCCGCCCCGCCGCCCCGTCCCGTCCTGCCCGGTCCCGTCCCGACTGTTCCGACTGTCCCGCTCGTCCCGTCCCGTCCCGTCCCATCCCATCCCGTCCCATCTCGGCCTGGCCCGTCCCATCCCGTCTCATCCCGACCATCTCGTCCGTTCTGTTCTGCCTCGTCCGCCTGTCTCGCACTGTCCTGTCCTTTCCCGTCCCGTCCGCCCTGTCCCATCCAGGTCGTCCTGTCCCATTCCGACTGCCCCGTCCCATCCTGTCCCGCGGACAGCCGACAGCCAACAGGGGACAGCCGACAGGGGACAACGGACAGGCGACAGGGGACATCGGACAGGGGATAGCGGACAGCCCCGCCCCGTCCCGTCTCGCCCCGCCTCGCCCTGTCCCGTCCCGTCCCATCCCATCCTGTCCCATCTCGACCCGGCCCGTCCCGTCCCATCCTGTCTCGTGCCATCCCGTCTCATCCCGACCATCCCGTCCCGTTCCGTCCTGCCCAGTCCACCTGTCTCGCACTGTCCTGTCCTTTCCCGTCCCGGCCGCCCTGTCCCATCACGGCTGCCCCGTCCTATCCCGGTCGCAGGCCTCGGCCGGGATGGGACGAGGCGTGACAGAATTTTCTGGAAACCCCATCGGACTGGATATTTTGGAAAACCTGTCGAATGAAATTTTCTAGAAACCCCACCAAACGTAATTTTCTAGAAACCCCAACGGACCGAATATTTTAGAAACCCCACCAGACCAATCCTTGAGGAAACACCACCCGAAATTTTTTGGAAGCTCATCCCACGACCTTAACATTTATGGAAACCCCGCCGGACTGAATCTTGCCGCAAACTACCAAACAAAAATTTGCGGAAACCCCATCAAGCTGAATTTCTTATCGACCACGTCAGATTGAATATTTATAGGAACCCCACCTAAATTAACTGGAGGAAAATCCCACCACTCATAAACACTGGCCCCGAAACACGTTACCCGACGGTACTCCACAACACTAGGCCCCGACCTCGCTCGCCGAGGACATTCCCCATTGCTAGGCACGAACCCCGAACCCCATTCCTCCTTGACACACTTCGACACTCAGCCCAAACACTGGGCCCCAACCCCGTTCCCCAAAACTGGGCTCGAACGACATCCCCCAGAGCTTGTCCCAATTACGTTCCCTACAATGGGCCTCGCCCCCTTTCCTAAACAACGATGCCCACTGACATTGGCGAAGTGGTACGAGTCAACCTCTGGACAGGCCTCAGTGCACTAGTTAACAACGTCCAACGGCGCATGTCGCCGACCATGTTTTTGAAATGTTGGCTTACCCCTCGACCGTCCAAGCCCCCTTAGGTCGAACAAGTCCCTCGGGCCAGGTCACCCATTTACCCAAGTCCCCCGGTCTCCAGAGTCGTTGAGTTGGCCCAACTTGCCAAGCAAGCCCCCCGTCCTGAATTTTATGGGAACCCCATCCAATTGAATTATCTGGAAACCCCACCGGACTTAATTTTGAGGATACCCCGCCGGACCAGATTTTACAGAAACCGCACTAGACCAGATTTTGTGGAAACCCCATCAGACCAGATTTTACGGAAACCCCACCAGACCAGATTTTACGGAAACCCCACCGGACCAGTTCTTGTGGAAACCCCACCGGACCAGATTTTATGAAAACCCCACCGGACCAGGCTTTGTGGAAACCCCACCGTACCAAATTTTACGAAACCCGACCGGACCAGATTTTATGAGAACCCCGGGTCCCCTAACAGCAGGCCTCGACTCCACTCCGCAATGGCTTTCCCCAACACTCGCCCCGAAACACGTTCACTGACGATGCTCCCCAACATTAGGCCCCGACCTCGCACTCCGACGACATTCCCCAATGCTAAGCATGAGCCCCGAACCCCTTTCCTCCTTGACACACCCCGACACTGGGCCAAAACACCCTTCCCCGTTGACTTCCCCAACAGTGGGCCCCAACCCCGTTCCCCAAAACGGGGCTCGAACAACATCCCCCAGAGCTTGTCCCAATTGCATTCCTTACAATGGGCCTCGCCCCCTTTCCTAAACAACGACACCCACTGACGTTGGCGAAGTGGCACGAGTCAACCTCTGGACAGGCCTCATCCGCACTAGCTAACGACGTCCAACAGCGCATGTCGCCGACCATGTTTTGAAATGTTGGCTTACCCCTGCGCCGTCCAAGCCCCCTTAGGTCGAACAAGTCCCTCGGGCCAGGTCACCCATTCACCCAAGTCCCCCCGGTCTCCAGAGTTGTCGAGATGGCCCAACTTGCCAAGCTCCCCCGTCCTAAATTTTACGGGAACCCCATCGACTTGAATTATCTGGAAACCCCACCAGACTTGATTTTGAGGATACCCCGCCGGACCAGATTTTACAGAAACCGCACTATACCAGATTTTACAGAAACCCCACCGGACCAGATTTATGGAAACCCCACCGGACCAGTTCTTGTGGAAACAACACCGAACCAGATCTTTCGAAAACCCCTAAACCCTAAAACCCTAAACCCTAAAACCCTAAACCCAAAACCCAAAACCCTAAACCCTAAACCCAAAACCCTAAACCCAAAACCCTAAAACCCTAAACCCTAAAACCCTAAACCCAAAACCCTAAAACCCTAAACCCTAAAACCCTAAACCCTAAAACCCTAAACCCTAAACCCTAAAACCCAAAACCCTAACCCCTAAAGCCCTAACCCCTGAAACCTGAACCCTGAACCCTGAAACCCTGAACCTGAACCCTAACCCCTAAAACCCTAAACCCCTAAAACCCTAACCCCTGAACCCTAACCCCTGAACCCTGACCCCTGAACCCTGAACCCTGAAACCCTGAACCCTGAAACCCTGACCCCTGAACCCCTGACCCCTGAACCCCTGAACCCTGAAACCCGGAACCCTGAACCCTGAACCCTGAAACCCTGAACCCTGAACCCTGAACCCTAAAACCCTGAACCCCGAACACTGAACCCTGAAACCCGAACCCTGAAACCCGAACCCTGAAACCCTGAAACCCTGAACCCTGAACCCTGAACCCTGAACCCTGAAACCCTGAACCCTGAACACTGAACCCTGAACACTGAAACCCTGAACCCTGAAACACCGAACCTTGAAACCCTGAACCCTGAAACCCTGAACCCTGAAACCCCGAACCCTGAAACCTGAACCCCGAACCCCGAACCCTGAACCCTGGAACCCTGAACCCTGAACCCTGAACCCTGGAACCCTGAACCCCGAACCCTGAACCCCGAACCCTGGAACCCCGAACCCTAAACCACAAACCCTGGAACCCTGAACCCTGGAACCCTGAACCCTGAACCCTGAAACCCTGAACCCTGAAACCCTGAACCCTGGAACCCGAACCCTGAAACCCTGAACCCTGAAACCCTGAACCCTGAACCCTGAACCCTGAAACCCTGAACCCTGAACCCTGAACCCTGAACCCTGAACCCTGAACCCTGAACCCTGAACCCTAACCCCTAAAACCCTAAACCCCTAAAACCCTAACCCCTAAAACCCTCACCCCTAAACCCTGAACCCTGAACCCTGAACCCTGAAACCCTGACCCCTGAAACCCTGACCCCTGAAACCCTGAACCCTGAACCCCTGAACCCTGAAACCCGGAACCCGAAACCCTGGAACCCTGAACCCTGGACCCTGAAACCCGAACCCTGAAACCCTGAACCCTGAAACCCTGAACCCTGAAACCCGAACCCTGAACCCCGAACCCCTGAGCCCCGAAACCCTGAACCCCGAACCCTGAACCCCGAACCCTGAACCCTGAACCTTGAACCCCGAACCAAGAACACTGAACCCTTAAACCCTCAATCCTCAACCCTCAACCCTCGACCCTCAACCCTGAACCCTGAAACCCTGAACCCTGAAACCCTGAACCCTGAAACCTGAACCCTGAAACCCGAACCCTGAACCCGAACCCTGAAACCTCGAACCCTGAAACCCGGAACGCTGAAACCCGAACCCTGAAACCCGAACCCTGAACCCTGAAACCCGAACCCTGAAACCCGAACCCTGAACCCTGAACCCTAAACCCCGAACCTTGAAACCCGAACCCTAAACCGGAACCCTAAACCCTGAACCCTGAAACTCTGAACCCTGAAACCCTGAACCCTGAACCCCGAACCCTGAACCCCGAACCCGAAAACCTGAACCCTGAAACCCTGAACCCTGAAACCCTGAACCCTGAAACCTGAACCCTGAAACCCGAACCCTGAACCCGGACCCTGAAACCCGGAACCCTGAAACACTGAACCCTGAAACCCGAACCCTGAAACCTGAACCCTGAACCCTGAAACCCGAACCCTGAACCCTCAACCCTCAACCCCGAACCCTGAAACCCGAACCCTGAACCGGAACCCTGAACCCTGAACCCTGAAACTCTGAACCCTGAAACCCCGAACCCTGAACCCCGAACCCTGAACACGGAACCCTGAACCCTGAAACTCTGAACCCTGAAACCCCGAACCCTGAACCCCGAACCCTGAACCCTGAACCCTGAACCTTGAAACCCGAACCCTGAACCACGAACCCTGAAACCCTGAACCCTACAACCGTGAACCCTGGAACCGTGAACCCTGGAACCCTGAACCCCGAACCCTGAAACCCCGAACCCTGAACTCCGAACCTGGAACCTTCAACCCTGGAACCCTGAACCCTGAACCCTGAAACCCTGAACCCTGAAACCTGAACCCTGGAACCTGAACCCTGAAACCCTGAACCCTGAAACCCTGAACCCTCACCGCTGAACACTGAACCCTGAACCCTGAACCCTGAACCCTCACCGCTGAACACTGAACCCTGAACCCTGAACCCTAAAACCCTGAACCCTGAACCTTGAAACCCTGACCCCTGAAACCCTAAACCCCTAAAACCCTAACCCCTAAAACCCTAACCCCTGAACCCTGAACCCTGAACCCTGAACCCTGAACTCTGAAACCCTGACCCCTGAAACCCTGACCCCTGAAACCATGAACCCTGAACCCCGGAACCCTGAACCCCAAAACCCTGAACCCTGAAACCCAGAACCCTGAAACCCTGAAGCCTGAAACCCTGGAACCCTGAAACCCTGAAACCTGAACCCTGAAACCCGAACCCTTAAACCCTGAACCCTGAAACCTCGAACCCTAAACCCCGAACCCCGAACCCTAAAACCCTGAACCCTGAAACCCTAAGCCACGAACCCCGAACCCTGAACCCTGAACCCTGAACCCTGAACCTTGAACCCCGAACCCAGAACCCTGAACCCTGAAACCCTGAACCCTGAACCCTGAAACCCTGAACCCTGAACCCTCAACCCCGAACCCTGAACCCTGAACCCTGAAACCGTGAACCCTGAACCCTGAACCCTGAAACCCCGAACCCTGAAACCTGAACCCTGAACCCTGAAACCCGAACGCTGAACCCTGAAACCCGAACGCTGAACCTCGAACCCTGAACCCCGAACCCTGAAACCCGAACCCTGAACCGGAACCCTGAACCCTGAACCCTGAAACTCTGAACCCCGAAACCCTGAACCCTGAACCCCGAACCCTGAACCTCGAACCCGGAACCCCGAACCCTGGAACCCTGAACCCTGAACCCTGAAACCCGAACCCCGAACCCTGAAACCCTGAACCCTGAAACCCTGAACCCTGAAACCTAGACCCTGAACCTGAACCCTGAACCCTGAAACCCTGAACCTTGAAACCCTGAACCCTGAAACCCTGAAACCCTGAAACCCTGAACCCTGAACCCTGAAACCCTGAAACCCTGAACCCTGAACCCTGAACCCTAAACCCTGAAACCCTGAACCCTGAACCCTGAACCCTGAACCCTGAAACCCGAAACCCTGAACCCTGAAACCCTGAACCCTGAACCCTGAACCCGAAACCCTGAACCCTGAACCCCGAACCCCGAACCCTTGAACCTTGAAACCCGAACCCCTGAACCCTGAAACCCTAAACCCTGAACCCTTGAAACCTTGAACCCTAAACCCTGAAACCCTCAACCCTGAACCCTGAAACCCTGAACCCTGAACCCTAGAACCCTGAAACCCTGAACCCTAGAACCCTGAAACCCTGAACCCTGAACCCTGAACCCTGAAACCCTGAACCCTGAACCCTGAAACCCAAACCCTGAACCCTAACCCCTAGAACCATGAACCCTGAAACCCTGAACCCTGAACCCTGAAACCCTGAAACCCTGAACCCTGAACCCTGAAACCCTGAACCCTGAACCCTGAACCCTGAACCCTGAAACCCTGAAACCTCGAACCCTGAACCCCGAACCCCGAACCCTGAAACCCTGAACCCTGAAACCCTGAGCCACGAACCCCGAACCCCGAACCCTGAACCCTGTACCCTGAACCCTGAACCCTGAACCTTGAACCTTGAACCCTGAACCCTGAACCCTGAAACCCTGAACCCTGAACCCTGAACCCCGAACCCTCAACCCTCAACCCCGGACCCTCAACCCTGAACCCTGAAACCCTGAACCCTGAAACTTGAACCCTGAAACCCGAACCCTGAACCCGAACCCTGAAACCCCGAACCCTGAAACCCGAACCCTAAAACCCGAACCCTGAACGCTGAACCCCAAACGCTGAACCCCGAACCCTGAACCCCGAACCCTGAAACCCGAACGCTGAACCGGAACCCTGAACCCTGAACCCTGAAACTCTGAACCCTGAAACCCTGAACCCTGAAACCCTGAACCCTAAACCCCGAACCCTGAACCCCGAACCCGGAACCCTGAACCCTGGAACCCGGAACCCTGAACCCTGAACCCTGAACCCTGAAACCTGAACCTGAACCCCGAACCCTGAAACCCTGAACCCTGAAGCCCTGAACCCTGAAACCCGAACACTGAACCCGAACCCCAAACCCTGAACCCCAAACCCTGAAACCTTGAACACTGAAACCCTGAACCCTGAAACCTTAACCCTCAACCCTGAAACCCTGAACCCTGAACCCTGAACCCTGAAGCCCTGAAACCCTGAACCCTGAACCCTGAAACCCTCAACCCTGAACCCTGAAACCCTGAAACCCTGAACCCTGAACCCTGAAACCCTGAACCCTGAACCCTGAACCCGAAACCCTGAACCCCGAAACCCTGAACCCTGAAACCTGAAACCCTGAAACCCCGAAACCCTGAAACCCTGAACCCTGAAACCCTGAACCTTGAACCCTGAAACCCTGAACCCTGAACCCGAAACCCTGAACCCTGAAACCTGAACCCTGAACCCCAAACCCTGAAACCTTGAACCCTGAAACCCTTAAACCTGAAACCTGAACCCTGAACCCTGAACCCTGAAACCCTGAACCCTGAAACCCTGAAACCTGAACCCTGAACCCTGAAATCCTGAACCCCTGAACCCTGAAACCCTGAAACCCTGAACCATGAACCCTGAAACCCTGAACCCTGAACCCGAAACCCTGAACCCTGAACCCTGAAACCCTGAAACCTTGAACCCTGAACCCTGAAACCCCGAAACCCTGAACCCTGAACCCGAAACCCTGAACCCTGAACCCTGAACCTGAAACCCTGAACCCTGAACCTCGAACCCTGAAACCCTGAAACCCTGAAACCCTGAACCCTGAAACCCTGAACCCTGAAACCCTGAAAACCTGAACCCCGAACCCGAAACCCCGAACCCCGAACCCCGAACCCCTGAACCCTGAAACCCTGAACCCTGAACCCTTGAAACCCTGAACCCTGAACCCTGAAACCCTGAACCCTGAACCCTGAAACCCTGAACCCTTGAACCCTGAACCCTGAACCCTAGAACCCTGAACCCTGAACCCTGAAACCCAAACCCTGAACCCTGAAACCCAAACCTGGAACCCTGAACCCTGAAACCCTGAACCCTGAACCCTAGAGAACCCTGAACCCTGAACCCTGAACCCTGAACCCTGGAACCCGGAACCCTGAAACCCTGGAACCCTGAAACCTGAACCCTGAACCCTGAACCCTGAACCCTGAAACCCTAACCCTGAAACCCTAACCCTGAACCCTGAACCCTGAACCCTGAAACCTTGAACCCTGAAACCCTGAACCCGAACCCTGAAACCCTGAACCCTGAAACCCTGAACCCTGAACCCTGAAACCCTGAAACCCTGAACCCTGAACCCTGAACCCTGAAACCCTGAACCCTGAACCCTGAACCCTGAACCCCGAAACCCTGAACCCTGAAACCCGAAACCCTGAAACCCTGAACCCTGAAACCCCGAACCTTGAACCCTGAAACTCTGAACCCTGAACCCGAAACCCTGAACCCTGAACCCTGAACCCTGAACCCTGAACCCTGAACCCTGAAACCCTGAAACCTCGAACCCTAAACCCCGAACCCCGAACCCTGAAACCCTGAACCCTGAAACCCTGAGCCACGAACCCCGAACCCCGAACCCTGAACCCTGTACCCTGAACCCTGAACCCTGAACCTTGAACCTTGAACCCTGAACCCTGAACCCTGAAACCCTGAACCCTGAACCCTGAACCCCGAACCCTCAACCCTCAACCCCGGACCCTCAACCCTGAACCCTGAAACCCTGAACCCTGAAACTTGAACCCTGAAACCCGAACCCTGAACCCGAACCCTGAAACCCCGAACCCTGAAACCCGAACCCTAAAACCCGAACCCTGAACGCTGAACCCCAAACGCTGAACCCCGAACCCTGAACCCCGAACCCTGAAACCCGAACGCTGAACCGGAACCCTGAACCCTGAACCCTGAAACTCTGAACCCTGAAACCCTGAACCCTGAAACCCTGAACCCTGAACCCCGAACCCTGAACCCGGAACCCGGAACCCTGAACCCTGGAACCCGGAACCCTGAACCCTGAACCCTGAACCCTGAAACCTGAACCTGAACCCCGAACCCTGAAACCCTGAACCCTGAAGCCCTGAACCCTGAAACCCGAACACTGAACCCGAACCCCAAACCCTGAACCCCAAACCCTGAAACCTTGAACACTGAAACCCTGAACCCTGAAACCTTAACCCTCAACCCTGAAACCCTGAACCCTGAACCCTGAACCCTGAAGCCCTGAAACCCTGAACCCTGAACCCTGAAACCCTCAACCCTGAACCCTGAAACCCTGAAACCCTGAACCCTGAACCCTGAAACCCTGAACCCTGAACCCTGAACCCGAAACCCTGAACCCCGAAACCCTGAACCCTGAAACCTGAAACCCTGAAACCCCGAAACCCTGAAACCCTGAACCCTGAAACCCTGAACCTTGAACCCTGAACCCTGAACCCGAAACCCTGAACCCTGAAACCTGAACCCTGAACCCCAAACCCTGAAACCTTGAACCCTGAAACCCTTAAACCTGAAACCTGAACCCTGAACCCTGAACCCTGAAACCCTGAACCCTGAAACCCTGAAACCTGAACCCTGAACCCTGAAACCCTGAACCCCTGAACCCTGAAACCCTGAAACCCTGAACCATGAACCCTGAAACCCTGAACCCTGAACCCGAAACCCTGAACCCTGAACCCTGAAACCCTGAAACCTTGAACCCTGAACCCTGAAACCCCGAAACCCTGAACCCTGAACCCGAAACCCTGAACCCTGAACCCTGAACCTGAAACCCTGAACCCTGAACCTCGAACCCTGAAACCCTGAAACCCTGAAACCCTGAACCCTGAAACCCTGAACCCTGAAACCCTGAAACCCTGAACCCCGAACCCGAAACCCCGAACCCCGAACCCCGAACCCCTGAACCCTGAAACCCTGAACCCTGAACCCTGAAACCCTGAACCCTGAACCCTGAAACCCTGAACCCTTGAACCCTGAACCCTGAACCCTAGAACCCTGAACCCTGAACCCTGAACCCTGAACCCTGAAACCCAAACCCTGAACCCTGAAACCCAAACCTGGAACCCTGAACCCTGAAACCCTGAACCCTGAACCCTAGAGAACCCTGAACCCTGAACCCTGAACCCTGAACCCTGGAACCCGGAACCCTGAAACCCTGGAACCCTGAAACCTGAACCCTGAACCCTGAACCCTGAACCCTGAAACCCTAACCCTGAAACCCTAACCCTGAACCCTGAACCCTGAACCCTGAAACCTTGAACCCTGAAACCCTGAACCCGAACCCTGAAACCCTGAACCCTGAAACCCTGAACCCTGAACCCTGAAACCCTGAAACCCTGAACCCTGAACCCTGAACCCTGAAACCCTGAACCCTGAACCCTGAACCCTGAACCCCGAAACCCTGAACCCTGAAACCCGAAACCCTGAAACCCTGAACCCTGAAACCCCGAACCTTGAACCCTGAAACTCTGAACCCTGAACCCGAAACCCTGAACCCTGAACCCTGAACCCTGAACCCTGAACCCTGAACCCTGAAACCCTGAAACCTCGAACCCTGAACCCCGAACCCCGAACCCTGAAACCCTGAACCCTGAAACCCTGAGCCACGAACCCCGAACCCCGAACCCTGAACCCTGTACCCTGAACCCTGAACCCTGAACCTTGAACCTTGAACCCTGAACCCTGAACCCTGAAACCCTGAACCCTGAACCCTGAACCCCGAACCCTCAACCCTCAACCCCGGACCCTCAACCCTGAACCCTGAAACCCTGAACCCTGAAACTTGAACCCTGAAACCCGAACCCTGAACCCGAACCCTGAAACCCCGAACCCTGAAACCCGAACCCTAAAACCCGAACCCTGAACGCCGAACCCCGAACGCTGAACCCCGAACCCTGAACCCCGAACCCTGAAACCCGAACGCTGAACCGGAACCCTGAACCCTGAACCCTGAAACTCTGAACCCTGAAACCCTGAACCCTGAAACCCTGAACCCTGAACCCCGAACCCTGAACCCCGAACCCGGAACCCTGAACCCTGGAACCCGGAACCCTGAACCCTGAACCCTGAACCCTGAAACCTGAACCTGAACCCCGAACCCTGAAACCCTGAACCCTGAAGCCCTGAACCCTGAAACCCGAACACTGAACCCGAACCCCAAACCCTGAACCCCAAACCCTGAAACCTTGAACACTGAAACCCTGAACCCTGAAACCTTAACCCTCAACCCTGAAACCCTGAACCCTGAACCCTGAACCCTGAAGCCCTGAAACCCTGAACCCTGAACCCTGAAACCCTCAACCCTGAACCCTGAAACCCTGAAACCCTGAACCCTGAACCCTGAAACCCTGAACCCTGAACCCTGAACCCGAAACCCTGAACCCCGAAACCCTGAACCCTGAAACCTGAAACCCTGAAACCCCTGAACCCTGAAACCCTGAACCCTGAAACCCTGAACCTTGAACCCTGAAACCCTGAACCCTGAACCCGAAACCCTGAACCCTGAAACCTGAACCCTGAACCCCAAACCCTGAAACCTTGAACCCTGAAACCCTTAAACCTGAAACCTGAACCCTGAACCCTGAACCCTGAAACCCTGAACCCTGAAACCCTGAAACCTGAACCCTGAACCCTGAAACCCTGAACCCCTGAACCCTGAAACCCTGAAACCCTGAACCATGAACCCTGAAACCCTGAACCCTGAACCCGAAACCCTGAACCCTGAACCCTGAAACCCTGAAACCTTGAACCCTGAACCCTGAAACCCCGAAACCCTGAACCCTGAACCCGAAACCCTGAACCCTGAACCCTGAACCTGAAACCCTGAACCCTGAACCTCGAACCCTGAAACCCTGAAACCCTGAAACCCTGAACCCTGAAACCCTGAAACCCTGAACCCTGAAACCCTGAAACCCTGAACCCCGAACCCGAAACCCCGAACCCCGAACCCCGAACCCCTGAACCCTGAAACCCTGAACCCTGAACCCTTGAAACCCTGAACCCTGAACCCTGAAACCCTGAACCCTGAACCCTGAAACCCTGAACCCTTGAACCCTGAACCCTGAACCCTAGAACCCTGAACCCTGAACCCTGAACCCTGAACCCTGAAACCCAAACCCTGAACCCTGAAACCCAAACCTGGAACCCTGAACCCTGAAACCCTGAACCCTGAACCCTAGAGAACCCTGAACCCTGAACCCTGAACCCTGGAACCCGGAACCCTGAAACCCTGGAACCCTGAAACCTGAACCCTGAACCCTGAACCCTGAACCCTGAAACCCTAACCCTGAAACCCTAACCCTGAACCCGAACCCTGAACCCTGAACCCTGAACCCTGAAACCTTGAACCCTGAAACCCTGAACCCGAACCCTGAAACCCTGAACCCTGAAACCCTGAACCCTGAACCCTGAAACCCTGAAACCCTGAACCCTGAACCCTGAAACCCTGAACCCTGAACCCTGAACCCTGAACCCCGAAACCCTGAACCCTGAAACCCGAAACCCTGAAACCCTGAACCCTGAAACCCCGAACCTTGAACCCTGAAACTCTGAACCCTGAACCCGAAACCCTGAACCCTGAAACCCGAACCCTGAACCCCAAACCCTGAAACCTTGAACCCTGAAACCCTGAAACCTGAAACCTGAACCCTGAACCCTGAAACCTGAACCCTGAAACCCTGAACCCTGAAACCCTGAAACCCTGAAACCCTTAACCCTGAACCCTGAACCCTGAACCCTGAAACCCTGAACCCTGAACCCTGAACCCTGAAACCCTGAACCTTGAACCCTGAAACCCTGAACCCTGAAACCCCGAAACCCTGAACCCTGAACCCTGAAACCCTGAACCCTGAACCCGAAACCCTGAACCCTGAACCCCGAACCCTGAAACCTTGAAACCCTGAAACCCTGAAACCCTGAACCCTGAAACCCTGAACCCTGAAACCCTGAACCCTGAAACCCTGAAACCCTGAACCCTGAACCCTGAAACCCTGAACCCTGAACCCGAAACCCCGAACCCCGAACCCCGAACCCCGAACCCCTGAACCCTGAAACCCTGAACCCTGAACCCTTGAAACCCTGAACCCTGAACCCTGAAACCCTGAACCCTGAAACCCTGAACCCTAGAACCCTGAACCCTGAACCCTAGAACCCTGAACCCTGAAACCCAAACCCTGAACCCTGAACCCTGAAACCCTAAACCCTGAACCCTGAAACCCTAGAACCCTGGAACCCTAGAGAACCCTGAACCCTGAACCCTGAACCCTGAACCCTGAAACACAAACCCTGAACCCTGAACCCTGAAACCCTGAACCCTGAAACCCTGAACCCTGAACCCTGGAACCCTGAAACCCTGGAACCCTGAAACCTGAACCCTGAACCCTGAAACCCTAACCCTGAAACCCTAACCTTGAACCCTGAACCCTGAAACCTTGAACCCTGAAACCCTGAACCCGAACCCTGAAACCCTGAACCCTGAAACCCTGAAACCCTGACCCCTTTCCTAAACAACGACGCCCACTGATGTTGCCGAAGTGGCAAGAGTCAACCTCTACACAAGCGCCAGCCCCACTAACTAACGGCGTCCGACAGCGCAGGGCGCCGACCATGTTTTGAAATGATGGCTTTCCTCGAGTTGGTCCAACTCGCCAAGCTCGCACATCCTAAATATTATGGGAACCCCATCAATATGGATTATGTGGAAACCCCACCGTACCAGATTTTACGAAAACCCACCGGACCAGTTTTTGTTGAAACCCCATCGCACCGGAATTTTACGGAAACCCCACCAGACCAGTTCTTGTGGAAATCCTACCGGACCAGATTTTATGAAAACCGCAAGTCTCCTAACAGTAGGCCTCGACCCCACTCCGCGATCGCTTTCCCCAACACTCGCCCCGAAACACGTTCCCCGACGATGCTCCCCAACACTAGGCCCCGACCTCGCTCTCCGACGACATTCCCCAATGCTAAGCACAAACCTCGACACTGGGCCCAAACACCCTCCCCCGTTGACCTCCCCAACAGTGGGCCCCAACCCCGTTCCCCAAAACTGGGCTCGAACGACATCCCCCAGAGCTTGTCCCAATTATTTTCCCTACAATGGGCCTCGCCCCGTTTCCTAAACAACAATGCCCACTGACGTTGGCGAAGTGGCACGAGTCAACCTCTGGACAGGCCTCAGCGCACTAGCTAACGACGTCCAACAGTGCATGTCGCCGACCATGTTTTGAAATGTTGGCGTACCCCTGGAGCGTCCAAGCCCCCTTAGGTCGAACAAGTCCCTCGGGCCAGGTCACCCATTTACCCAAGTCCCCCAGGTCTACAGAGTTGTCGAGTTGGCCCAACTTGCCAAGCTCCCCCGTCCTAAATTTTATGGGAACCCCATCAAATTGAATTATCTGGAAACCCCACCAGACTGGATTTTGAGGATACCCCGTCGGACCAGATTTTACAGAGAACTGCACTAGACCAGATTTTACAGAAACCGCACTGGACCAGATTTTACAGAAACCCCACCGGACCAATTCTTGTGGAAACCCCACCAGACCAGATTTTCCGGAAACGCCACCGCTCCTAACTTTGTAGAATCCCCACCGGGACGGCCGGTGCCATTATACAACAAGAGCGTGAAGACAATTTCATGTTGGGTGCGATCATACCAGCGTTAGTGCACCGGATCCCATCAGAACTCCGCTTAAGCGCGCTTGGGCCGGAGTAGTACTGGGATGGGTGACCTCCCGGAAGTCCCGGTGTTGC
The DNA here is from genome assembly GCA_027924645.1 of Cunninghamia lanceolata. Classification (NCBI taxonomy): domain Eukaryota; kingdom Viridiplantae; phylum Streptophyta; class Pinopsida; order Cupressales; family Cupressaceae; genus Cunninghamia; species Cunninghamia lanceolata. The sequence continues at coordinate 3,466 of BSBN01002386.1, read as the reverse complement.
ACCTTTTTAGTTTTTGGTTGGGCGTTGCGCTTTTCTACTCACCTCTTTACTCGATGCCATCCTATGTCGCCAACTCGCCCAAGTTAGGACGAGACGGGTGGAGATGGCTTCATTCGGGGGCCAAGTCGCCCAGGTCACCAAGTCGCCGCGACCGAAGTCGGACGGGACGGGACGGGACGGATTCTTTGGGGGGCCAAGTTGCCAACTCGCCCAAGTCGGGGACGGGGCGGGGCAGGACGGATTCTTTGGGGGGCCAAGTCGCCAACTCGCCCAAGTCAGGACGGGGCGGAACGGGACGGCGCTGCCGAGGCGGGGCGCGGCGCGGCGGGACGGGACGGGACGGGACGAGGCAGGCGAAACCCCACCGCTACTAATATTTTAGAAACCCCACCGAATAGCAGAAACCCACCACTCCTAATTTTCTAGAAACCCCACCGGACGGGGCAGGATGGGGACGGGGATGGGGATGGGGACAGGGCGGGGCGGGACGGATTCTTTGGGGGCCAAGTCGCCAACTCACCCAAGTCGGGACGGGGCGGGATGGGACGGGGCACGACGGGGCGGGGTAGGCGGAAACCCCACCGCTCCTACTTTACGAGAAACCCAACCGGATAGACGGAAACCCAACCCGCTCCTAATTTTCCAGAAACCCCACCGGACAGGCGGAAACCCCACCGCTCCTAATTTTCTAGAAACCCCACCGAACAGGCGGAAACCCCACCGCTCCTAATTTTCTAGAAATCCCACTGAACAGGCGGAAACCCCACCGCTCTTAATTTTCTAGAAACCCCACCGGACGGGATACGGGGCGGGACGAATTCTTTGGGGGGCCAAGTTGCCACTCGCCCAAGTCGAGACGGGGCTGGACGGGACGGCGTTGCCGGGGCGGGGCGGGACGGGGCGGGGGCAGGGAGGGGCGGGACGGGACGGGGCGGGGAGGGGCGGGGCGGGGCGGGACAGATTGTTTGGGGGGCCAAGTTGCCAACTCGCCCAAGGCGGGACGGGGCGGGGAGGGGCGGGGCGGGGGCGGGACGGATTGTTTGCGGGGCCAAGTTGCCAACTCGCCCAAGTCGAGACGGGGCTGGACGGGACGGCGTTGCCGGGGCGGGGCGGGGCGGGGCGGGGCAGATTCTTTGGGGGTCCAAGTCGCCAACTCGCCCAAGTCGGGACGGGACGGGGCAGGCGGAAACCCCACCGCTCCTACTTTTCGAGAAACCCCACCGGATAGGCGGAAACCCCACCGCTCCTAATTTTCTAGAAAACCCCACCGGACGGGCAGAAACCCCACCGCTCCTAATTTTCTAGAAACCCCATCGAATAGGCAGAAACCCCACCACTCCTAAATTTCTAGAAACCCCACCGCTCTTAATTTTCTAGAAACCCCCACCGGACGGGACGGGGACGGGGTGGGGTGGGGCGAGACGGGACGGGGCGGGGCGGGGCGGGGCCAAGTTGCCAACTCGCCCAAGTCGAGACGGGGCGGGGTTGGCAGGGCGGGGCAGGACGAGGCGGGGCGGGACGAGACGGGGCCCGACGGAGCAGGGCGTGACCGATTCTTTGGGTGGCCAAGTCGCCAACTCGCCCAAGCCAGGACGGGGCGGGGCAGGCGGAAACCCCACCGGATAGGGCGGAAACCCCACCGCTCCTAATTTTTCTAGAAACCCCACCACTCCTAATTTTCTAGAAATCCCACTGGACAGGCGGAAACCCCACCGCTCTTAATTTTCTAGAAACCCCACCGGGCGGATTCACGAGCGCAGGCGACCCCACCCAAGACTTGGAAGGAATGCGGCTGAGCCAAAGGGAAACCCCACTCCGCACTTGGAAAAAAAAAAAAAAGGATTCACGAGCGCAGGGACGGGGACGGGACAGGACGGGGCGGACAGGTGGTCGGGACGGGGACGAGCGGGACAATCGGGGTGGTCGGGGCGGACAGGGCAGCCGGGGTGGACAGGACGGACGGGACAGTCTGGGTGGATGGGACGGGGTCGAGATGGTTTCATTCGGGGGCCAAGTCGCCGCAAAAGAAGTCGCCAACTCGCCCAAGTCGGGACGGGACGGGGCGGCGCTGGACGGGATGGATTCTTTGGGTGGCCAAGTCGTCACGGCCGAAGTCACCAATTCGCCCAAGTCGGGACGGGACTGGCAGGGTGGGGACGGGTGGGGGCGTGGCGCGGCGGGACGGGGCGGGGCGGGGCGGGACGGGACAGATTCTTTGGGGGGGGGGGGGGCAAGTCGCCAACTCGCCCAAGTCGGGACGGGGTTGCAGGGGTGTGGCGGGATGGGGCGGGACGGATTCTTGTGGGGGCCAAGTCGCCAACTCGCCCAAGTCGGGACGGGGCGGATTCTTTGGGGTGCCAAGTCGTCCAAGTCGGGACGGGACGGGGGTTGCGGGGCGGGACGGGGCGGGGCGGGGCGGGACGGATTCTTCGGGGGGCCAAGTTGCCGCGACCCAAGTCGGCAACTCGCCCAAGTCGGGGCGGGGCGGGACGGGGTCGCAGGGGCCCGGGCGGTGCGAGACGGGGGCGGGGGCGGGACGGACGGGGTTGCAGGTGCGGGGCAGGGCGGGACGGGTGCGGGACGGGGCGGGACGCGACGGGGCGCGACAGATTCTTTGGGGGGCCAAGTCGCCGCGACCCAAGTCGGGACGGGACAGGGTTGCCGGGGCAGGGCGCGGCGGGGGCGGGGCGGCGACGGGTATAGGGACAGGGACGCGGACGCGGATGGATTCTTCGGGGGGCCAAGTCGCCAACCCGCCCAAGTGGGGACGGGGCGGGGCGGGGCGGGACGCGACGGGGTTGCAGGTGCGGTGCGGGGCGGGGCGGGACCGCGACGGGGCGGGGCGGGACGGGGACGCGACGGGACGGGGCGGGGTGCGACAGATTCTTTCGGGGGCCAAGTCGCCGCGACCCAAGTCGGGATGGGACAGGGTTGCCGGGCAGGGCGCGGCGGGACGGATTCTTTGGGGTGCCAAGTCGCCCAAGTCGGGACGGGGTAGGCGGAAACCCCGCCGCTCCTACTTTTCAATAAACCCCACCGGATAGGCAGAAACCCCACCGCTCCTAATTTTCTAGAAACCCCACCAGTCTAATTTTCTAGAAACCCCACCGGACGGCGACGGGGCGGGCGGGGCGGGACGGATTCTTCGGGGGGCCAAGTTGCCGCGGCCCAAGTCGCCAACTCGCCCAAGTCGGGACGGGGTTGCAGGGGCGGGGCGAGACGGGACGGGGTTGCAGGGGCCGGGCGGTGCGAGACGGGACGGGACGGGGTTGCCGGTGCGGGACGGGGCGGGACGCGACGGGGCGCGACGGATTCTTTGGGGGGCCAAGTCGCCGCGACCCAAGTCGGGACGGGATAGGGTTGCCGGGGCGGGGCGCGGCGGGACGGATTCTTTGGGGTGCCAAGTCGCCCAAGTCGGGACGGGGCAGGCGGAAACCCCACCGCTCCTACTTTTCGATAAACCCCA